>SNQJ01S0045155.1:30673-58070 GCA_010110895.2 Picea sitchensis | reverse complement strand
CTTCTGGTCCCACCAGGACCCTATCCTCAAGCCGATCCCAACTCAAGGGCGTCTGACATGGTCGCCCATAAAGGAACTCAAAAGGCGCCATCTTAATGGTGCTCTGGTAACTATTGTTGTAAGCGAACTCTACTAGAGGCAAGAATTCTTCCCAATGCTTTTGTTGGTCCATCACGTACATGCGCAACATGTCTTCCAAGGTTTGGTTCATTCGTTCGGTCTACCCATCAGTCTCCGGGTGATACGCAGTACTAAAATTAAGTTGGGTTCCCATGGCCTCTTGGAAACTTGTCCAAAATTGTCTAGTAAACACTGATCGCATATAATATTCTTCTGCATGCCATGTAGCCTCACAATCTCACTGATGAAAAATCTCGCTATGTCAGGTGCCTGATACTTCATACACACAGGAATAAAGTGAGAACTCTTCGTCAGAGTGTCTACTACTACAAAAATCAAGTCATGTCTCCTTGTCGTTAGTGGAAATCCAACAATAAAATCCATCAAAATAACTTCCCATTTCGATTCCATAATGGCATGTGGTTGAAGTAAACCTACCGGGTGTCTATGCTCAGCCTTTACCTGCTGACACTCTAGACATCTAGCCACAAAGTTGACTATGTTAGCCTTCATTCCCTTCTAGAAGAATAAGGGTTTAAGGTTTTCCCTCATCTTCGTGACTCCCAGGTGAGCCATGTAAACTGCTCTATGAGCCTCGCTCAGGATCAACATCATCAACTCGTTATTTGGCGGTACGTAAATCCAACCTCTAAACCTCAATAACCCATCGCTATCAAAAGAAAATCCCTCATATTGGGGTACCATCATTGTGCTTTGTCCGATAAAATCCTCGACTTATTTGTACCAGTCATCATCAAGCTGTAAAGTGAGAATCTTCTCATGTAGATTCATCTGAAGAGGCAACATCGAAAAGATTCGTGGTCTCCGACTCAAAGCATCAACCACTCGGTCCATTCTTCCCTTTATGTAAGTAATCTCGAAGTCATACTCGCTAAGCAATTCCGACCAACGCTATTGTCATGCGTTTAGGTCGCTTTGCATAAAAATGTGTTGTAGTCCACAATGATCAGTCTTTAATTCAAATTGTCATCCAACAAGGTAGTGTCTCCAAACCTTCAAGGCATATAGGATGGATAATAACTCCAAATCGTGCGTCGCATAGTTCTCCTCATGCCTTCTCATCTTCCTCGAAATGTAAGCAATCAATCGTCCGTCTTGCATCAAGACTCTGCCTAAACCTTCCTTGGATTCCTCAGTGCATACCCAGAAGTCTGCGTCCATGTCAGGGACCTTTAGTATCAGCACTGTCTTCAACAACTCCTTAAGCCTCCGAAATGCTTCCGCGCATTTCTCGGTCCAAACAAACTTCTTGTTTTTCTTCTGCAATTCCGTGATTGGATTTGCTATCTTTGAAAATCCCTCGACAAACCGTCGATAGTATCCTGCTAAACCCATAAAACTACACACTTCTGTGACATTCATTGGCATAGGCCATTCCATAATAGCCTCAACCTTGGCTGGATCCATGGTGATACCTTCGTCGGATATGACATGCCCTAAGTAGTGAATCCTCGATTGATAAAAAGAGCATTTCGACAACTTCCCATACAATTTGTGCTCTCGCAAACACTGTAGTACCAAGCACAAGTGCTCGTCATACTCCTCCGTTGTCCGAGAGTAGATAAAAATATATTCAATGAATACTTGGAAGAACTTGTCCAAGTACTCGCGGAACACCCCGTTCATCAAACTCATGAATACCCCTGGGGCGTTTGTCAGTCCAAATGTTTAAACAGTAAACTCATAATGTCCAAATCTCATCTTAAAGGCGGTCTTAGGGACTTCATCCTCCTTGATCCGTAACTAGTGATACCCTGATTGCAAATAGATCTTGGAGAACACCATCGCACCCTTCATTTGATCTAACAGATCATCAATTCTAGGTAAGGGATACTGATTCCTGATCGTTATCTTGTTTAGTTGACGGTAATCAATTCAAAGCCTCCATGATCCATCCTTCTTTCGTATGAAAATAACTAGTGCACCCCACGGGGACACACTAGGGCGTATTAGTCCTAGGTCCAACAACTCCTTCAGTTTCATTTTCAACTCTTGCAACTCTGGGGTCGACATCTAATAAGGCGTTCTTGCTATCAGTTTGGTCCCCATTTTCAAGTCTATAGTAAACTCCAATTCTCTCTCTGGTGACATCCCAGGTAACTCCTATGGAAATACGTCCACAAACTCCTTCACCATCGGAAGGTGTTCTAGACCTTCCACTACTCCCTTATCGTTTAGCACAAGGAATGCATAAATCTTGCACCCCTTGCGCATACTCTTCTGTAACTGTAAGGAAGAGATGAACCTCATGGATACTCCCTGGTTCCATCCTACAATCACATGTCTCTGTCCTTCATCATCGACCAAGCTCAACTGTTTCATCTTACAATTGAGTATCGCCTCATGCAATTCCAACCAATCCATACCAATCATGACGTCATAAGATCCTAATATTGAGACGTACAAATTGACCCTCGTGACAAACTGTAAATTAAATTCCAGACATAACTAAAATTCGAAATAGCTTTTAGATAGAAGCAAAATTCTAAATCTAACCTTCAGATTGAATTAGAATTCAAAATAACTAAACCTTTAGACATAAACTAAACCTTAACACATAAATAAATTTAACCCGATTATAATAGGACAACCAGGGAATAGGTCTCCTTTTATGGGCACGGGGAAAGGCAGTAGAGGTTGATAGTGGAGAAGCCAAGTGCTTGGCCACATGGCTGGCCCCTGTACCCAAGTCACAGTCCAGTGGAATGTGACTTGGCCGTGAGAGCCATCCCTATGGAAAATCCGTGGGCACGCCAATGGATTGGCCAAAGGGATGGCCCCCACGACTAGGTCACAGTCCACTAGACTATAACTTGGCCGCGGTGGCCTAGCCCTGTGGCCAAGCCGTGGGCATGCCAACGGCTTGACCATAAAGCTGCCCCCCATGGCCAAGTCACGGTCCACTGGACTTTGACTTGGTCATGAAAGCCAACCCTGTGCCCAATTCGTTGGTGTGCCCACGGCTTGGACACAGAGGTCGCCACCTAAAACAATATTTTAATTTCAAAATTAAAATCAAATTTAATCTTTAAATCTACAGATTAAAATTAAAATTAAAAAAAAAAGTTTACAGTTACTTACCTCATGCCTGTCGAACGCCCACCAACACTCACGAATGCTCGCCTGAAGCTCAGCCCGACCGCCCACAGAAAGGCCCGCCAACAATCATGCCCGCGAACAATCACAACCGTGCCAACAATCACGCCTACCAACAGAAACGTTCGGCCTGACCACCCACAGAAACGCCCACCTACAATCATGCCCACCAACAATCACGACTGTAACAACAATCACGCCCGCCCGCCAACGAACGCTCACAAACACCCTACATCCGCGCCAACAATCATGAATGCAAACAAACACCCGATGTCCACGCCAATTCTCACATACACCAAAAGGTTGGAAAAACATTTGAATATTGATGTGTGGTTGTTATATAAACATTATTTCGGCTGAAAGAGTTTTCGGCCGAACAATCTTTCGGCCCAAAGATGTTTCGGCTGAAAGATGTTTCAGCTGAAAGATTTTTTCGGCTAGAATATATTTCGGTCGAAAGAATATTGCCGGATGGAAAACATCCATCTGACTAAATATTTACATGTCAATTGAGGATACTGTCACTGTACTATTCGATTTGACGTTCCACCTTTCGACTGAAAAATACTATTAGTTTGGCCGAAAAATTGTTTTTCGGGATTTTGGAGATCAGACTGTCACGAAAGTGTTACCCACCTCTATGATTTCACCCAGTGATCATCCTTCTTATTTATATTGATGATATTTTTCTTATGAAGAAGAATCCATAAAACCTTGGTAAGAAACTAATAACCCTTAAGGAGTTTTTTTATAGCATGGCCATGACTATGAACAATCACAAAAAAAGGTTATGATAATTAAATCCAAAAGGATCACCTATGATACTTTCTTTTATGAAAATAATAGCTTGGAGGAAGTGCCTTGATATAAGTATATTGGAATCAATATCTTGATTGGAACTATAGCATTGAGAAAGGGAGAAATGGAGGGAGGAAAGTTTATTATGGGCTAAAAACAAATCGTAAATCAACATACCTTTGTCTTTGGTATAAAAAATACTCCTATTTCATGCTATCGTTAGTCCAGTTATATAATATGGATGTGTAGTTTGGGGTTATAGTACATCCAGAGAATCTTGGAGAAAGATAGAACATATCTAAAATAAGTTTGTAACTTATAATCTCAAAATCAAGGGAAATAAAGTGTATCCTTTCCTCCTCATAGAAGAAAGTATTTCACCCATTGATATCATATCTATGATTAGACATCTAATGTACAAGAACAAGATAAAAAACATTATTGACAAGAGGCTCCCCAAAATTGCTTCAAACTCTAGTCAAAACCAGTAGCGGCTCAAGCAAGCATGGCATAAAGATTGCAAATTATGTCTAAATCATTAGGGAATACAAAAAGAAGCCATCATGAAGAATATCGATTATATTACAAATATTATCACTTCTAAATTTAAGGATAATATGCCATGTGATAAAGAAGTAGTGGATAAAAGAAAATTAAGGCACTAATTAAATTACAAATATTGTAAACTACTTGGTTGTATTGATAAAATGGTAAGAGATACATATGAAAGGTGAGAAAACTCTATTTATAACAATAATGATGAAAAAATCCTAACTTAATAATTATGTCACTAATTAATACATTAGGCTCTTATTATATTAAATCATTCCTTTTACAAATACAACATATGAAATCATTTAAGAATACACTTAAAATAACTCATGTACATAGAGTGTAATATGTTCTAAGGATATTGTAGACTGGTACACAAAACTATTCTTATTTATGTATTAAATTTTTCTCTCTCTTATGCATATTTATAGTTCTATTTAGTTACAAGGGTAGCCTCCCGTTTGGCTCTCCATGCTATTATAGTATCGTATTTGACACTTGCAACAACTTGTTTGTATTTTTAAACAATGCATTCTCATTTCAATGTGGTCATTGGATTTAGCTAAAGTCCTAGGGAATTTCTGGATGGTTTCCTTAGGTACATGAGGTTTCTTTTCCTTATTGTAAGTTGGTTTCAATCAAATGGTTCCCCATCTATCCGATGACTTTTATTGTTCTTCGTTATATCTCATTCTTTGTTATTTTGTTATATCTCATTATATCTCACACATTAATCGACAACTAAGAAATATATGATGTTAAGCCCTAATATTGGATCATTACCCCTTAATTGGGGCATATTATATTAGTAATGTTATTTTATTTATGTCATCTTTAGGTCATTAGTTGTAATTATACCTCGTAGTCTTCTATATATACCAAGGAGACATTTTCATTTTGAATCATCTTGTACTTGAACATTTAAGTGGGGTAAAAGGAGGTTGCCCCTCGAAGAGGCTTATTATCTGAAATTATCTCTTTTTCAAGGAGTTGAGTATTTTTTCTGAGGTTTTTCTATGCTATATTGGTATTTGGTTCTTAACATATGGTATGAGAGCTTAAGGTCTTGGGGTTTCGCTACTACATCTAAGACACCTTGGAATTTTTGCTATAACTTGTTTTATACAATGTTCCATAAGAAATGGATTGGAGTATATTTATTATATGGATCAAGGTACGTTGGGTTCAAAATTCATCTCTTGAGGCCTTACACTTTCGAAGATACAACCCATACAATATAGGGTTCCAGAATCATCCTGAAATGAGTCATTGCGGCATGTTTCATATAAAACCTTTTCTGTAACGTTTCAGACCCTGAAATTTGGAGGCTATTTACATAAATTAGTAAGGTATCTGTGGTAAACATTTCAGCATCTGGGTCATCTTAAATTTGTAGATACACCCTGTGTAATATAGGGTATCTGACTAGTCCTATTGACTAGTCTCAAGAAGGTGTTCCAGGTAAAACAATCATAACTTCTTCCTAGAGTATCTAAATTGAGTGGGACTGGTTTCATTGGATTTTGGAAAGTCTGTAGTATTTCGGGTATAAGTTTCAAAATTTTATATCAATTATTTTGTGTGGGGCACGCTATACAATTGAGATCTCCTAGAAAGGAAAAAAATAGACAAGTTGTGGGGAAGTTACCATAAATTCCACTTGACACATCCAATTTTATTCACACCTATGGCATTGTAGAGAAGAAATATCAGAGAACTACATAAAAGAAAGTTTCATACCTAGAAGGGCTGAAACATGGGAGATACAATAGAAGAAATATTGTTTAGCAGAACCACCTCAAAATCAAGGTTCAAAAGTGATACTTGGCCAACATGCCACCAAAAAAGGGAACTTCCACACCAACTTAGCCTCCAAAAAATACTACTTGGACTTTTGATGAAGCTGAAGAAATGTGTAGGGACATAAATGAACTACAAAATAAGATGGATTCAATGGAAGCTAAGTTGGATACTAAGATGGATTCAATGGAATCTAAGTTGGATACTAAGATGGATGGTTTAAAAGGGGAGATCATGGAAGTATTAAAAAAAATTTTAACAAAGAAGACACCTGAAAGTGAAAATGCATCCCATGAAATTCATGATCAGGACACAAGGAAGGTGAATCAAGAATGGAGAAACTCCAACTTTGGTTTGAAGACCAACCACATTCCTAAGATTGATATGAGGAAGTTTGATGGCAAAGGACTTGATCACTTGGATACTTGGATGGAGTAATTCTTTGAGTCTTCATAATGTGCCACATACACAAAGGTACCAAATTGCTTCTTTATATTTGGAACTTAATCAATTTGTTTGGTAACGATAGCTTTGTTCATATGATCACTCGTTGCTTAGAAAATTTTATGGAAAATGATAGCACACTGTGAGGCTAGAGGCAGCTTCTTTAATAGTGTCATCAAAACAAAAGGATTGATTGCAACACATTGGGAAACTAAGGTGAATATTAAAACCCAACCAATATTCAGATGAGCACTTGATTAAAATGTATTCATATGAACTTTAAAGGATACTTGAATTCAACATAGGTGCAGCCTTTAGGGAACCCAAATCATTAGAAAGGAAATGCATTTAAGGTGGCAAGAAATATTTGAGAAAGTAAAAATAATGGCTATGGCTACTAGAAGACCAATCCTAACATCTATATAGAGAAAATGCTCCTTCTTCTAAAACACCTCAACCTACAAGGTTGACACCTCAAGAATTGGAGGAGAAAAAGAAAGAAAAAGGTTATACTTTTAATTTTGACAGCAAAGTACTGATGGGGACATAAATTGTGGTAGGGGAAGAATTCATTCTCATAGATTGTGAAGAGGAAGAAAGAACAAGAACAAGAACCATCTCAAGATGAAAATGTAGAAGCAATTTCATCTGAAAGGTTGACTCTACATATATCGTGTAATGCATTGGATAAAATTAGCACTCCTCAAACCCCTCAAGATGGAAGGATTCATCGAAAAGAAAAAGGTAATAGTCCCTATTGATTATGGCAGTTCTCATAATCTCATTCACTATACAAAGATCTCAATTGATTTGTAATGCCGATTGCAGGCGATGGCATCAAGTAATGAAGGCTGAGATGGAGGAACTATCAATTGCTCAAAAGAAATACTAATAGATAAATCTTACTATCCAGAGAATATATAATAGATAAAAATACAATAATTCTATACCATAGGTAGTGTGAATGTTATATGAAAATCAGTAGTTCTAATCAATGGAACAAATGGTTTTAAGTTTTCAGTAACTTTTTTCGTTTGATTTTCATTTGGAAGGAAAGAAATTAAGGTGAAGGGTATCATGGAAAACTCATTGGTGATAAGCTCTAACTGGCTGACAAAGGTATTGAAAGGGCATCAGTTGTTTCTGGCTATGCTCACTAGATGTTCAAACATGCAAGCTGTCTATTCCTCAAGATCTCCAAAGTTCATTGATAAACTTTTGAAAGTGTTGTGAGTATTCCCCAAGGTCTTCCACCCACTCGAGGATCATGATCATGAAATTCACCTAACTCACAGAAGTGTTCACTCTAACATGAGTGCATCTGAGGATACCTAACACCGGAAGATTGAAATTGAGCACATGGTTGAAGAAATGTTGAGGCTGGCATTTAGTAGACCTAGCCAAAGTTCTTACTCAACACCGATGGTAATGGTATTGAAGAAATATGGCTCATGACGTCTACGTTCAGTTCACTGAGGAGAGCTCAACAAGATCACTAATAGATAACTTTCCCATTCCATATCATTGATGAATTGTTAGATGAACTACATGGATTAATCTATTTCAAAAATTGAATCTAATTTAGAGGGTATGTCATTAGATCAGAATGGAAGGAAGAAGATATCCCAAAAACAACGATGCAGTCATCAAGGCCATTATGAATTTTTGGTCATGCCTTTTTGGCTACAAATGGACCTTCCACATTCAAAGGGTTGATGAATTCATTTCAAGCCCTTCCTTGAAAAAATTTAGTATTTTTGATGATATACTAATCTATAGCAAGTCTAGGGAGGATCATGTATGCGACATGTTGACAAGTGCTACAACTAACTACTAAAGGAGCAACAACTGTATATTAAACCATCCAAATGTTTCTTTGGAGTAAAAGGAGGTAGAGTATTTGGGTCATATTATGTCTCATGGAAGGTGTCAAGGTAGACCTAACAAGATTAAGAGCCATGATGGATTGGCCCATTCCCAAAACATTAAAAGAATCTTAGAGGATTTTGCTTGGGTTTGTGAGTTACTACTGAAAGTTTGTTAGGAACTATGGAAGAATAGCAGCTTGTGACACTAACTAAGAAGGATGCATTTTTCATGGACTCAGGCAACTAAAGCTTTTGAACAACTTAAAGAGAATTTGATGTGTAAATCTCTTGTCTTGACCACTCGAGACTTCACAAGGAAACCTTTATTGTGGAATGTGATACCTAAAGAAATGGAATTGGTGATGTCCAAATGCAAGAAGGAAGTCCCCTAACTTTTGAAAGTCGACTACTCAAAGGAAAGGACTTACACAAACCCATTATGAAAGAAATTATGGCAATACTACATGCATTGAAGAAATGGTGTCCTTACCACAATAACGTAGGCACTTCAAGGTCAAAAATGGATCATGATAGTCTTAAATACTTCTTGGAACAAGACTTTCTTCATAAGAACAACAAAATGGATAGCAAGATATTGGGTTATGATTTGAAATAGATCTATAAAAAGGGGAAGAAAATGTTGTGGCGGATGCACTACCCCAGAATCTGTCCACACGATTTCCATTCATGGAGATAGTTCAAAGCTACATGGAAACCAAAGATTATTACAAGTGGCCAGAGTGATCCCATCTTTACTGGACATTTTTTGGAGAGAATTGTTTTCTTGTTTGGGTGCTCAATTGTCTCATAGCTCATCCTATCATCCTCAGATTGAGGACAAGCCCAGGATAGTGAGAAAATGTCTAGGAAATCTACTATTAGTTGCTTGTCTCAGATAGAGCAAACACAATGGTTCAAATAGTTACCCTTGGTAGAATGGTGAGTATAACATATTTCATATTGCAACAAAATGACACCATTTATGGAACTTTATGGATGCACCACCCTCCTTCCATCACTTCTTCTCTAAAAAGAAAAAATCTAAAGAGTTCAAGCGGTGGAAGATCACATCAGAATCAACAACCGTACTCAAATGTTAAAGGACAGCGACCATGGCACAAAATCATGGAAATGTCATGGATGAACATCATGATGAAAAAGTTTGAAATGCAGGGATTAGGTATTTCAGACTATCCTTACAAGCAGATGTCCCTCAAACAAGCCAAAAAAGGATAATGGGGTGTCGCCTTGAGGTATAGTATGGGTCAACGAGATTTGGTGCAATGGCGCTACTGGAGTGGAGGTTGCGTCTTCCGGAGTACGGGTTTCCATGTTTTGTGTAAAGAGGGTTGTAGGCGAGGGAGATCTTGGTTCAGGCTATGTTTCAAAGGACGTTGAGGAGGGAAAATCATGTTGGACACGAGAGGGCATCGGCGATGCAAATGAATTCGCGGTGGGAATAGATCCATTTGGTGTCTCGTTGGAAATGGAGGCTGTCGTTGAAGGATTCCATGGGAAGATGATTGTGCATGGAAGCGTCGGAGTCACTCAGGTTTTGCTTGTCTCAGGGAGGGGCGTGTTAAGCCTAATGTGTTGTCTCGTGCTCATGGTGGAATGTCATTATATTGATAATGTTGTTTTTGTTTAATGTGGAAACTTTGGAGAAATGCATTGGTTGTATTATGCCTCTGGTCTTCTGTATATATGAGGAGACATTTCATTTTGGATATATTAGTAATGTTATTTTATTTATGTCGGCTTTAGGCCATTAGTTGTAATTATACCTCCTAGTCTTCTATATATACCAAGGAGACATTTTCATTTTGAATCATCTTGTACTTGAACATTTAAGTGGAATAAAAGGAGGTTTCCCCCTTGAAGAGGCTTATTATCTGAAATTATCTCTTTTTCAAGGCGGTGAGTACTTTTTCTGAGGTTTTTCTATGCTATTTTGGTATTTGGTTCTTAACATATGAGAATATCACATACCCAATACATCAAATGATACCTAGTTTGGGTTCCACCTATTTCTATTGTATGGATACCATCAAATGATGGATCTACTCGGAACAAGTATCATTGACAATAGGTTAAGGGAAGTAACAATATTTGTAACAACTACAATTATCAACTTCATAATACAAAGAAAAACACTTAGGAGGCACCTCTATTAACATTTTGCACAGGAGATGACTTGAGATGGATCATTATAAAAAAATTCATCTATCTTGGTACTTTTTGGGTTAAAATATTGTTGGAACACTCTTGCAAGGCCCATTTTAGGGGCAGGTCCTTGTTTGGTGAAATAGGTTCCAAAAACATCCAGATTATATTTGAGGAATTAATGAGCTTTTTGGCGTAAAATATTTTTAATAATAGGTCCTATCACCTTGACATTTTTCTACACAACTAAATATTTCCAACTATGTGAAAATAACCTCAATCATAATTTGTATGAAAAATTTATGCCTCCCACAAGTTGTCCTACCTTGCATGGATGCCACATCAACCACCATTACTAACACATGTGGGGATAGTACTGTGTGAAATTTCAAAAACATTCAAGAGGGTAAAAATCCATAACACTAATTGAGGGTTGAGGTATGCAAAAGCCACAACCCTAGATAAATACGAGGCTATGTTAAATATTGGGCCACTAGAAAAGGAAGGGATTCCATTCTTTTTGTATTTTTATTATTCCATAGTTGAGAAAATAATATAGGAGTGATATATTGAAGAATAATAGAGAAGATTATACATTTTGTAGCGGCCATTTAGGCCACAATATCAATGGTAAATCCATAATGAGTGGCACTTTCTTTGTACCTAAATTTCATAACTAAGTAAAAAACACAGAGCATAGACCTCGCATTCTAGATGGGTTTTCTCCCTGTTTTGTAGGTCACATCTCATGTTCTTTTTTGTGTATGGTGTGTTCATGTTCCTATTTCTTTTGTTTCAGTTTCAATTATTTCCATAATTTTGACTGTTGTTGCAGTAATATGAAATATAAGATCTAAGGTAATAAACTACATAATAAAAGATTATAGAATAATGTAAGATTTATTTTGATATACCATTGGAATACAATACTCACAACAATTTACAAACCATATTGGTATCAAATAATTTTTATTTGGGGTTTTATAGGAAGTTGTCGTATCTAGGAATTGGCTTAAGAAGGATGTCTCAAAATCCTATCCATCACAGATGAGTCAATATGTAAAAACCCTTAGTATGAGGTACAAGAGATATTTTTGAAGATGGAACAAGTCATTGATATCTCTCACAATGTGGCCCTCCTCATGGCGGCCCTAGAGAAATATTATGTACCTTTTGGGGACATTGGTGGATCTAAGTTGAAAGTTGGAATGGATGAGAAATATGGAGAACATGCTTTATTGGAATCACTTATTCACAATATGTATTAAAATGGATGTTAAAGTGGACATGAAACCCTAAAAATTTAAGATTAAAGGTATTAAGTTGAATTACTATTTTCAATAGTTAAAAGTTTATTTTGGTGTCAATAAATAACATTGGAGAAGAGAAAAAGATTTGTTTTCTTAATTGAAATTAAAGGGACATGCTCTAACCTTAAAGATTTTTGTAAGCTCAAATATTAGAGATATGTATAAATGAGTTCCCACCAAAGAAGAAATGAAGCTAACATTCAAGTTTAAGTTTCAATCTATGGTTGAATGTAGGGCTAAGTCACAAACTCCCACGGTGAATGTTGAGTTAAACAATATTTTTTTTTATTTCGAATGTGCATTAAATGTAATCTCGCTCATGATTTATTATTTCCTTTAAATTAATGTCTTAATTTTTTTAATACAAGAGAAAATGGGTGATGGAGCTTCGCAAGGGATAGAATCCCCATGATAATAGCATGAGTGTACAATTATTATATTTATGACTATTAATAACCTACAATGAATCTGGTATACTTGTAAATTTTTGTTGTTTTAGGGAAAAGATTGTAAATAAATATACTAGAAAACTAAGAAGATATTGCCCAAACTTTAGTCTCTACTAATCCACCATGTAATATGTAATAATATTTACATTGAATTATTAAATAGATTAATAATGAGTAAATTTTAATAACTATACATATTTCACCTATTTTTTTATAATCAATATTCGTTCTTGATATCCTATATGTGACATAATGCATGCACTATGTTCCAATAGGGAATTTGAATCAAGAGACACAAATAACATCCACCAAATGACGATGAAATAATTAACATGCCACCCATGAATTAGTTTTAAAATAGAAAACAACATTGGAAGTGATTAGATATAATAGTACCAGAAAATATATGAAGAAACAATGTTGAGAATTGTTATATAGTAATGCTTAGCTTTATTAGTACAATATATTATACAATGATTTTTTTTCATACATTTTATGAAATATTATATGTTTTACTATGTTAATTTGATTTTAATTAATTTATAATAAATATATTGGGTATGTGGAATTAAGAGTTGTGTAAAGGGTGGGAAGTTGGCCTTGTTCAATAGAGAATAAATTATTATCAAAATCAAGAGAATCTTGAACAATAATGTATTTTGGTATATACTACATTTAATATTGATATTAATGAGATAATGTTAAATATGGTTCAATAAATAATATATTAGTTGATTGTAATTTTTCTATTCCTTATGTAAAATTAAATTTGTTGTTACAAGAGCATTGACCACTTTATGTGTTATGTGTTATTTCAAAAAGAATGACTACTTATATAATTCAATTATTACCATTTAATATTTTCATAATATTTTCCTATATTTTCACCATATGTAAAACAATACATGTTTTTATAGAGCCATTATGCATTACTTCTATGTTTTCACCATCTTACATATTTAATTGTTATTTTAAGTTTTTTTTAATAAACAATGCTTATCTCTATGATGATTGTTTTCTTATACCATGTTCAATCATTTATTCATTTTGTAACATAGCGTGTTAATCAGAATAATAAATAATACCAATTAAATTCCAATTATGTGTCATTCACATCAAGAAATGATAACTTTGAAAGAATAATTAGGAGTTACACCAAGCCATATTGACATATTAAGTTTTTCCTTGGTTTTGGCACATGTATCATGATCCTCACTAACATTATTCTATATACAAAACCATTTATAAATGTTTCCAAATGAAATAATCAAAGTGAGACATAATTTATAGTTAGACATAAATTACAACAAAATTAGACATCTAAAATCTTTAGGAGATTAATGTAGTTTGTAATGGATGGAGAACACGAACCTAAGTTTGAAGAATCTCTACCATTTAAATACGCATGTTGAAGAACATAGCATAATTTATTAAAAGATGAAAGATATATATGATAATGTTATTCTTCTTCTTTTCTTTATAAGATCCAACTTCATCCATGAATATTTGTAAATCTCCTTTTTGTCAGCATAGCTATTGAATACATGATGGTTATTTTAGTAACTATTCAGTAGAAAGCATCCATTTATGATATATTATTTCCATTATTAGGATCCTTATCTTGTTGCATACATGAATTAACTTCATCACCAACCTCTTTTACTGATCATTCAAGTGAAAATGTTGTTCCCTTAAGGTTTTTTATATGCTACCCTAATATTTGTGGCATTGTGGATTCAACATACCTCAAAATTTGGCCTAAATTATTTGTGTTCTTCTTAAATTTTATCAAAACATAGTCCCATATAATGGCAAAGTATAGTTTGATACAATGTACACATTGTTGAAAAAGGGTTTGGGTTTTATTGAGTTTTTGATGAAAAACATAAAAGGCCTATTTTCTTGAATTACATCTCAAGCATGTTATGCCTGAGGTAGAAACTATTTCAACAATTTTTACACAACTCCATCAAGTTTGTTAAACATTTACCCAACTGTATTTTCATTTGATAAGCTATACATGTTTTAACATTTACCTGTAGAACCCTTCTTTCCTCTTATTCTTATTTAAGATTAGTCCTAAAAAAATATTCCTTATACAATGGAAATAAAAGAATTATGGATGAAAGGTTACACAATGTTATCATCCATCAATCAAGATTCATTCTTGTAGGAATTTGTAGATGAGTCTTTGAAAGATATGAAAGAAGGTCTACACTAGAAGAACATCTTGGAACATTTGAACACTATGTGATAGTGATGATCTAGGATTGCGACATTTCTTGAGATGTTTGAACACATTGTGACATGGGAAATAACATCTTGGAACATTTGAACACTATGTGACAATAATGATCTATGATTGCAACATTTCTTGAGATGTTTGAACACAATGTGACATGGGAAAACCATAGGTCAGCATGGTTATATCATAAGCTCCCATTGGAAAAATCCAGTAGAAAACTAAACATAATTGTCATGCATAATCTTATGGATTATGAAAAAAGAGAATATGTTTTATCTTCAACAATATGTGGGACATTTATTACTTAAAAAAAAGAAAGAATTCACTTTATTATGACATATGATTAGTGGAATTTATTTCTCTGGTTATATTAATATGCATGAATGAATGAGCATCCTAATTAACATTAGAAAATTGTGTGCATACCTCATCCATTCCATTAACAATATACATGTACCACCTACATAGAACTGTGCAAATTTGACCATTTCTATTCATGTGACGATATCAAAGATCAAAATTGAAAAGCAAATGCCATAAGAGTGAGTAAAAAAATCATCTCCATAATATCTAATAGTGAAATATACAAGGACATTGCATGTGATGGAGATGGATTTATTCAATAGTTTTATGATGACTTCTACAACAAATAATGAAACCATAGACTACAATTTTGGTAGGAATATAGGGAAAAGTGAAATGAGACTAGAGACCACAGCTTTAGTAGCAACTACAAGGCCAAATTATCATTGGTAACCATGAGAATGGGGTTCTATATCCATGACCAGGGGATATATAGAAACTAAGGTGAGGTTGAAAAACAAGATTTTCTACCATGAGAAAGGGTACTATGCTAAATGAGGATTAGCAGAAACTATGGCAAGGATGCAAAACAAGATTTGCTAAGACACAAGAAATAAAACTTATTGCATTGTTCAAACACCACCTTTGTGCAATACCTATGGTAGATACCTTGACCACTATGGAAATAAGTAGATGCATAGACCACTATGAGAAAAACATAAGTTATGAGATCCAATCTATTATTTATTGTTAGTAAATAATGATTTATTGACATTGTTTCTTCAAATAAAGGACTCTACAACATCTTAAAATGTGTCCACATAGTTCAATATAATTCTTTTTCTAATTTTTTTAATTAGTTCCATATTTTATTTTTTTTCATAAGTTTAGTTAAATAAAGGGCTCTACAACATCGTAAAATATTCCCACATAGTTCAATATAGTTATTTTTCTAAATTTCTTATTGGATCCATACTTAATTTTTTTTATATAAGTTTAATGTTTTGTACAAAATTGAAGTGTTATTAGGTCTTTCCATGAAATATATTTATGTTTTCTGCAACTGATATTTGTACATGTTATTTTACATTTCTTTAAGATATAAATTTGGTAATTGTTTTGTTTCCCTTGAATTGTTTGGGATTCACAACAATAACCTCTTCAAAGGGAACATTTGAAGGTTTGATTAATCTTGACCAAAAGGGTGAAATTTTAGTTTGTTTACTAGGTGCATTTCCTACTTTGGGTAAAAAGATGTCCAATTATATTTCTAAATGCTAACTAAGATCTTCAAACATTTTTTCTTATGATAGTAATGTTTATGAAATATCTCACTTGTAGGTTTAGTAGAGGTCCATTGAGGTTAGTATACATATCGTTTCAACTATGTCAAAGTTTCAATACAATGTGTTTCTTTATGTATTTGAGGTATTCTTCATATTTCATGTTACTACTTAATATTTTTGGAAAGGTATTCTCTGTGTAGACCCAACAATTAGTTCTATTTGAAATACTAAAGAGTTTTTTTCATTGTATTGTCCATGTGATGAGATAGAGCAATTTTGTAATATGCACATCTATTCAATGCATCCAAGATCCTTGTCATCAAACAAAGGAAAAGAGACACTCATATATACATATCATCATTTGTGGTTTCGTAATATATACACAGAGGCACCCAAAAATATAAAACCATAACTATAAGCCCCTTGTCCTTGATAATTGAAAGCTATAACAACATAACTATAATCCCCTTGTCATTGATAATTCTCACACTCGCAATGACCCTAATAAGAAATTCAACGTTAAAATCATACTGTATCTTAATTTCTTTTCGATGATTATTAAAAGAAGAGAATTTATCTCAAGTAGAGAAAATCCTATATATCTCAAGAAGGAACTTGTTCTTTTACACAATCTAATCAGAAAACATCAAGAAGGAACTTGTTCTTTTACTCAATATTTGAGGGGAGTTCCACTACTAAACCTTGACATTGAAATCATGACTACGGAATATGAACTTCCCACCATCACTAGAGATAAAAT
Source organism: Picea sitchensis (assembly GCA_010110895.2). Classification (NCBI taxonomy): domain Eukaryota; kingdom Viridiplantae; phylum Streptophyta; class Pinopsida; order Pinales; family Pinaceae; genus Picea; species Picea sitchensis. Next base: position 40,855 of record SNQJ01S0045155.1, on the reverse strand, counting down.
GGACATGACTATACTAAAGCTAGAGAATGTGCATAAAATTAAAAAAAATACTAAGAGAACATGAATTTCAATGAGTAGAAAAAATATAAATTTAAAGACAAAATGTAATAAATTTACACCAAACCCTATAGCCTCCTTCATAGTGCTAGAAGGTAAGAACTAAAAAAAAGAATGAGTAGAAAAATATGAATTTGGAGACAAAATGTAAAACTCCATATAGATATAGTTGGTAAGCATGGCCAAATCATACTAAGATGTCATCCCACCGTCACCCTTCCACTCCCTGGTCAAATCGGAAAATAATACCGCACAAGGCCAATAATAATAATAATAAAAAATCGACTTCACAGCAATAGATCGACCCGTCCCCAAAGGCACATAATAAACAAAAATATTGGAGACAAACTTTGGTAATGCTTTATGGAAACGCAACATCAAGGGAAAGTATACATCGACATCGTAAATGTAAATTTACATGAAATGCGGACATCGACATCGACATCGTGTGAGTGGAAACGCAACATCAAGGGATCGTAAATGTAAATTTACATGAAATGAGGACATCGACATCGTGTGAGTGGACATCCGACAAAGTGTGGTGGAGATAACGACTGAACAGACCAGCATCATCGCAGCATCCACCAGGAATATATGAATTCAGATAAAATGTAATACCCGATATAATTGGAACTTATCAAAAGGTTGGAGCCAAATCCGACAAAGTGTGGTGGAGATAACGACTGAACAGACCGAGGTCTAATCGGATCTAATCGCAGCCTCCAGGAATATATGAACGACTCATTTCCCGCTATCTGTCGTGTTTATTTCTTTATATGGTGTCGATGGATCGGTTAAAGTAATGTTCAGCGAATATGCCCGCCATGTTCAATGTGTCGGAGAATATTTGTCGAACTGCAATGCACTATGTCTAAAGAATACTTTTAGTCCAGGATATTAGAGATAAATTATTAAAGAATTAAAGAAACTTTTGGTTCAATGTGTTAAAGATAAGTATGGAAAAAATAGTGAGTTTATTCAAATCCATGCACAATTTTCTTATTTCTTTACTTTTACTTTTATTTTCAATATGAGTAACTCAACATTGATATAGAAATCTAATACAAGAAGGACTAAAAAAATAATCCTAGATAGTTTGCATGAATCTATAGAATCAATAGACAAATATTCACATGAATCTATAGAATCAATAGAAAACAAGTAGAGAAGAGAGAGAAGTCAAACTTCAACTACACAGTCAAACTCCAACTACACAATATGGAGGTTAGATTACAAGAAATAGAAAAAAACAACCAAGAACGAAAATGATCAACGAAGCACAAATATGTGGATGAAAATAACAATCTTAGGGACACAATTAAAGAGTTGCAAGACAAGATAATTAACAATTTGGACCTGAATAGCATGGAACACAAATTTGATATAAAACCTATCAAAGAGGAAATGAATAAGCTCATAGAGTTAGATCATGAGCATAACAAAAGATCCTTGAACCTCGTAATTTTTGGATTAAAAGAACAGAAAGATGAGGACACATTAATAATAGTCAAGGAAGAATTAAAAAAAATAACAAATTGAAACAATTGACCTTGTAGAAGGAAAATGGTCGGCTAAAACAATTTAACATAAAGATAGGTCGATTTGAGTTATGGTAAGCTCTTATTCCCATAAATATGACATACTTAGTAAAAATTCAAGCTTAAAAGGGTCTAGAATATCTGTAAATGAAGACCTAATTCCTGAAGGCAAAGCTAAACTAAGGAAGGAGGTTAAAAGGTAAAGAGAGCTAGAAAAGAAGGAAAATGGGTAGTAATTAGGAATCAGAAAGATATTATTATGGATAGAGACTAGAAGGACAATGATAAATACGAATTCAAAACACTAAGTATCCTCTTTTGGAATTATTGTGGTTTTCCATGGAGTAAAGGGCCTACACTAAGATAGATCTTGAGTCACATTGACATTATTCTCTTGGTTGAAACTTGGGAGCATGAATAATGTAAGGTCCCCTAATATCGAAGGATTTGTTTTGTGGTCCACATGGAACAAGAAGTCCTCCTATAAAGGGATTGGAGGAATAGTATGTTACATAAAAACAAGCATCTCTCCTCACATCTGAATTCATAAGAAAGATCCTCTCAATTGGTACATATGGATGGAGATATATGATATTAACACTAAGAATATTTATATAGAAATATGTTATTTTGCACCTAGTAACTCTAGTTTGTAGACAAAAAACAATCTCGATAAGAATTGTCCATACAAACTCTTAGAGAAAAATATCTACAATATGAAAATGAAGATAGTATCCTCCTATTAGGAGACTTTAATGCTAGAAATGAAACTAATGAAGCTATTATTTTAATTAATGACTCCAATCCTAATCCTCTTTGGCTAGATGAGGACCTTGTCTTAGTTGACAGTTAGAAAAGAAGCTATAAAGATTTGATCGATTTTTTTTTTGGTACTGAGTTAATCAAGATTTGTAGTTCTCAAGATTTAATAATTTGCAATGGTATAAAGAAGTGGCCTAATTCTAATAGGATGAATAGTATCCATGGGTTGGGTAGTAGTGTTTTTTACTATGTAATATCGGATATCCCCATATAAAATGAAAAAGAAAACATTGATCTTTTATATGACCACAATAAGGACTCTGATCATAGACCTCTAATCCTAACTCTTAACTTTGTCATAAAAAAAATGTAACATCCTGCTCTTGCATGCACTGAGAGAACTTATTCTTTGAGGACACTTGCTTGCAAGTGATCCAAATTATTATACTATTGGTTGTTGATTATGATTATGAGGCATTATGGATGTGAATATATGTTATTTTTCTATATTGACTTAGATAGGTGCTATTGACTCAATTCTCCTAAGTTTGCAGGATTTTGGACCTCGAGGATGTAGAGGGATTGATGAAACCCTTAGAATTCGGATCAAGTCAGGGAGTGGACTATTGGGTTTTATTTTTGTATATATGACATATGTGCATCTGATTAGATGTTATGATTATGGATCTCATTTTTGACATGATTCGTTAATGATGCAGGCTAATGATAGCTTGCCGACCAGACTCACACGTGGAGTAGAGGGGTCACGAATGACTACCTAAGTCATTGAGGAAGAGGTGTGGACAACAACCCTGCCACAGCCTACTAGCACTCTCGTCGTGGCTCGAATTGCAGGTTAACAACTACCTAGTTTGAGAAGACCCACGATGTTGTGAGGGCAGGTTGCGACAATCACGCATGATGATTCTAAGGGGCACGGAATAAGGCAGGGATATTATTCCTTAGAAGCCCTTAGTCTCCCATAGGATCACCTCACATAGTATTGACTCCAAGGGTTTTTTATGTCTACCAAGTTAGTCAAGATACGAGTGGCACCCTTGGAACACGTAGTGCATCCTGAAGGGAACGTTAGCCAAGGGAAACAAAAAGAGGCGAGTGGAACCCTTGGAGCATGTAGTGCATCCTGAAGGGCACGTCACGCAAGGGAAACAAAATGAGGCGAGTGGCACCCTTGGAGCACCTAGTGCATCCTTAAGGGAACATCGCATTGATAACTAATAAGAGAATAAACCTAGATAGCCTTAGAAAGAATAACGTGATAAGAAAGATTTAAAAACAATTTCCCTAATAAAATGTCGTCGAGCCTCGAAAATTAAAATCTAGGTCTAAAGTAATACTTGTGGTAAAAAAAAGAAATGATAATCATCATTAAACATGTAGTGAAAGGGGGGTAAGAAACTTGATTAAATTATTAAAATCAAATTATTGAGGGATTGAAAATTTTAAAAGAGAAATGATTTTTTTGTTACACATGCTAATTAAAATTTATTAATTAAATAGAAAAAGGGGAAAATGATAATTTTCTACACTTACTAATTTGAGTTTAGATAAAAAGGGAAAGAGAAAAATTTAAAAGAATTAGGAAACTAAGGGAAAAAGGGGGAAACATAAAGAAAAGAGGAAACATAAGGAAAAAGTAGAACGACCAACTTAGCAAGGAATCTTGCCTTTAAGAATTTTCTAAAATGAAAAAAACTAGTAAATTAGTATGGGGGAAAGTCATTAAATTGTGCAAGGGAATATGGGGACACCTATGAGCAATTCTAGGAATGCTTTTAGGTCGGTGATGGAAATAGGAGTAATTAAATAATTAATGAAATTAATTTCTGGTGCAACGAAGACGATGGGTGACACATGTACGGGGAGGATTTTTTTGAATTAAATTATTGAACAATAAATTAAATGGGAATTTTGGAAAGAAGTGAATTAGAAATTCTATATAAACGAGGGAGGAGGAGAAGGATAGATCTCTTCGGTCATGCTTAACGTTATACTGGATAGTTTTAGACTTGATTGACTTAGCTTGTGGGAGTTGGGATACCCAACTCGCTAAGGAGTGGTAGCTTGGCCTTGCGAGGCGAGCTAGGAGCTAGCGGTTCTCTGGTTGAGTGTGCGTGGCCCCTTTGCAGCTCAAGGGGATAAGGGGGAAGAAGAGTACCCCTAGTGTTCGCTGGGAGGTACGAGTGAAGTCTCATCATTTGGCAAGCGGGAGGAGCACGGAGCACGCGAGACAACGACTCAGAGTAGATGACTTGGGATACGGTACACATGCTCTTATTCTGCATGGTAGATTACTATTGACTTTATGATTTCAATTCTATCCTTTTAAATATATAAAGAAGGTGTTGAATTAGCATTTTAATTGTGAATTTAATTTTCCCCTTAGCCTTAAGCTCGTTGTTTGACTTGATTCCCTTGGCATTCAATCCCTCAATGTTGCAACTGTCCTATTGGTTTTATTGATTTGTTGTGAAGAGTTGTGCTTTTTACTTTGTCCTCATCCCTAGTTCATGAGTGCACACTTGAGTAGTCGGCCAAGATCTGAATCGACGTTCATCACTTCGGTGCATAGCAACCTATAGATTCTAATGCCCTGCTTTTCTATGTGTGGATGATGATGCGAAGGATAGTTTTCCCAATCTTCTACCCTATTGATTACTCCTGGTTGATTGATTGTCTTGTGCCTTCTTGTGCTAAGCGTCTCTGTGTTTTGTTGAATATCTCTGCGCTTTCTTCCTGCGATTTATTGGCATTTACCCCAACAATGTTTCACGGATGAGAGTTTGCTTGCTAGAGTTCATACCCCTTTCTTTCCACGAATTTACCAAGTAACCTTCATTGTTTTTGTATAAGATTTTATTCAACCAATAATATTTTACCTACGTTCTTCGTTGACTGCTCCACCCTCTCATTATTTAACCATGAATTTCATCTCTTCGTTTTATCTCCACCCGTGTTTTCAATTAATTTGTCTCCGTGACTTCCTGGCATTACCTTTGCGTATTTTAACTATTTCTTACGATGAACGGTTAACACTCTATGCATTTTTTTTCTTCCCTTGATGACAACGTTTTAAATTATACAAGACTGCATTTTTTTTACTTTATTGACAGTGAAATTGCCTTTTGAATTTCGTGGTCTTTACCACAACGAGTATACCTGGTAGCTATGTTGTTGACATATGTTTTATTTACCTTGATTGGTGTTTCGTTTGGCATCTATTTTGATTTCATTTATATCCATTTCCCGGATAACTATTTCGATTTCGTGGAAGCTATTTAGTTTTGAAGCAATTCTATGAAAAATGTTTTACCTCCTTGTAAAACAACTTTAACTCTGCAAATTTATATATGTTATTGACTCAACGAATTATATATATTAACGCAACGAATTCACTTATGATAACGATTATGTCTATTGTTTGGACAATGTATTTTAACCCATAGAATTCCATTTCTTGCTAACGAGCTTGATGGCATAAATTTCCAGCTCTGGCTCACGAATTTAATGGCATAGAATGCCCACATCCTCATCACGAATTTAACGACATAACCGTCCAATTATTACTCATGATTGTCTGAGCATCTCACTTCACTACTGTGGTTTTCTTGTTGGTGTATAGTCTTTCCCCAACCAATTTCTATGGCCCTTCTCATCAACAATTTACATAGATAATTACCAATTCTTATCCAGTGATAGAGATGGCTTGGCCATGATTCTCAATAACTACCTTGTGGTAGTGACATTGATTTGATGTAGGCGTCATTTGCGGGGTATGACAATGAATTTTTTAATGCTAATTCCCAACACTCAATAGTGAATTTCTTAGCGTTAATATAGGGTGAATGCCATTGGTTTTTATTTATAAGTTTGACTGCGAGTTTTTATGGCAAATTGACTTCACACCTTCCAAATTATACAAACAATAGAATTTTACTTCATGTTTTTATCACCCAACATTCACATAGTTTTTTTACTTTAGACAGTGAGTGGGTAACATTTATACAACCAATTTATTATGGTTGTGCTAGTTTAAATAGAGAGATGATTATATTATTCAGTTAAAGGAAAAAAATCTAGATTTTATGACAATGAATTAATGAGTCAGAGAATGTATTTGATTAATCCCTTAATTAGGAAGGGAACTGTATCGTTATTTCCTTGTTAAATTCTTTATTTTTGTTATTTCCTTGACAACGATATATTTAAAAGTAAGCAATGTATGGTGAGTTATTAAAAACAGTAAATATAATCATGTCCAACAAAGACAGTAAATACATTGATTAATAGCAAATTTATTAGATTTTTTTTTACAGCAAAACCTTATTATTTAATAAATCGAGATATATACTGCGAATAATGGATAGGGTTGGTAAGTTGGCATTTTGAATTTGGTAGAGTTCAACTACTGCGTTCTACCAATGCCAATTGAATGGACCTTTGATTCCTTTACTACTACGTTTTAACTTTAGATCCAACAACAATTATTATCGACGACTACTTGGTTGTTGACAACGATTGTAATTATTTAAATTAGTGTTAATACCTTGTTAAATGATGAATAGTACATGTTAATTCCATGAAGGTTAGCTGGTATAATATGTTCACTCCCAAAAATAAGTATTGTGGACAAAGGAATCTGTTCATGTCAATTGTATTCCATTAATTTGAATATTAAGAATTCATGTCAATTTGAATTCTATTAATTTGAATATTAATGTTCATATATATATACAAAATCTTAATCGCAATGAGGAATGTTGTGCCTTTAAGGGTATTTCCGAATAATGTGTAAATTATAAAAATGATGTAAATTGACATTGTAATTGTGTTGGAAAATTTATAATAGTTTCGTTATATTATTGTGGTCACATAATTTATGTGTATGACTGTGTTTTGGAATGATGTGTTTGAATGTGAAGGACCATGTCGTTTGGTAAATGCATATTTTATTTAAGAAGTTTACTACATTTCCTAATGTATGGACTTCGATTTACCAGTAATGGATTATAGCATGTTAGGCACTCGATTTTGGAGACCGATTCCATAAGAATCAAATGCTTGCAGCTATTGGAATTAGTGAGTAGAAGGATACTATTAATCCATCGACATTAGGGTTTGTTGGCAAAGTCGTTAAGAGTTTGCGCATTTTAGTTTGAGTGATGCCATATCATGTTGTGTCGACATGTTTCTTGTATTTGTGGGTGTTGTACTTTAGTGTGTAGGTGTTGTCATGTTTGTGTTGGACGGGGAGTTGTTTCTATCTGTCTTGATTTCTGCATGTTCACCCAGTTGCTCGATGTGATAATGCATTGATTCGTTGTTTCCTATTTCATGTTCGGTGGGCATGGTTCTCTCCATTCAGTTTTGTTGTTTAACTGTAATCGGTGTGTCCATCCTGTTTAAAAAAAATAAAATTGTGCATTTATCTTCGCTTTTAGTCATAACGATTGGAGGCGTTACATATGGTATCAGAGAGGGTTCAACCCTGTGACTGTGGATCGCCAGGATTTCCACTGCAATAAACCAGTGAGTATTAACCCTTGCGTTAATTATAAACCTTAATGTGTCCATGTGGTGATCGCATTTAGAGGATGCCTCAGAGGTTCGCAATGTGGTGTCGTGGAAGGAGGTGTCATGCCTCCAAAAGTTCCTGCACTGTTGGAATTGAACCCCCATAGGGAAGAGCAAGTCCTTCAGCTGGATTCGCTTGTTCTAAGGGATGATGATGGTTTAACAAGGCCCTTCTAGGTAATGTCAAAGGGCCTTGATTCACCATCGGTATTGAGATGAGGCCAGGGCAACTGTACCCCTGAGGGTCCATGGCGCTCCCTATATAGTACAGTTAACATCCACCGAGAACTCGAGAGAGTTGATTTCTAAAGTCCACGAGTGTCGTGGATGGCTATGATGTCGAGGAATGGTTGTAGAGAAAGTTGTTGTGCTTCATGCTTCACAAATACGACCTCCAACATGAAGGTCCACATGGTGGTGTTTCAACTAAAGGGGAGCACTCTTGTATGGAGGAAGACACTCTTGACACTTTTGAACATGGCCATCGATGATGTGTCATGGGAACTGTTTGAGGAATGGTTCTAGGAGAGGTATCTTTTTAAAGAATTTGTTGAGCGTCAGCTCAACGAGTTCGACGCCTTGCGACAAGGCAGTCACACGGTTCCCGAGTATGAGGCCCATTTTGTGGAATTGCTTCAGTATGCTCCACACCTTAATACCAAGAAACTTCAGGTTAACAAGTTTGTGTTGGCCTCAATGTTAGGATCCAACTTCTACTTTGGGTACCAGGATTACTGGACCAAAGAAAAAGTGTTGGAATGTGGGGAGCCACATTACCAGCATGATTTCCCAGTGGAGAGGATCAGATCTCTGGATCAGCCAGACCCACTAATGTGGGAGTGTTGGGAAAGGCCCATCAGATTCATGCAGCGGTGAATAACTGCCAGGAAGAGCACTAGTTGACTGTGCTCGAGATGTCAGGTATCGTTGTTGACCATACCCTTAGTATTTTGATAGATCTCGGTGCTATTGAGAGTTTCATTTCTAGTGCAGTGCTAAAAATGATTAAGGTTGAGGTATTTGAACAGGATGAGTTTAGGTTTATAGAGATGGTTGCAGGAGCCAAACAAAAGGTTGGCGGGAAGGTTATAGACTATGCTCTTAACCTGGGAGATTTTTTCACTAGGGCCAACTTGTACGTTAGGATCTTAGGATCTTATGACATCATGATCGATATGGACTGTATGTAATCACATGAGGTGATACTCCACTGTAAGATGAAACTATTGAGCTTATTCGATGATGAGGGACAAAGATGTAATGATCCCAAGCCATTATGCAAGGATCATCACTGTTTTGGTGTCTTTTTAAAACCTTTTTCTGGTTGTGGTATTTTGTCAAACACTTTGCTGATCTACCTTTTAGATGTTTTTATAAGTGTGTATGCAGCAAATAACAGAAAGAGATAACCATGGAACATACCTCAACCATATGCAATAACATAGATAAGCCAAAACATCTCAATTCTTCTTTATTCATAAAATAGAGAAACCTGCTACAATGAAGATGTCGATCTGGAATGCTCAACACATGGCCAAGAAGATAGACAATAGATAAGAGTTGCTACAAAATGTTCCCGCTAATACAAAATAATGCCTCCAAAGGCTGAATAAGAAATGAAGATCAATACAAGTAAATCTGAATACCAAACTCTCCAGCTGAAGAATGCCACGCTCCAATAGAAGGGTGAAACCCTCAATAACTCGACCTTGCTGCCAAAAATGTCCAATCACCTCCAGAAATATGCCAAACTGATAGATCGAGTGATGGTAAGAATAACCCAGGTGCCTGAATCTTCAAGATCCCTCTCAATCTCCGTAGATCTGAGTTTCCCACTGAATGGGGTGCCCCACTAGATGACTAAAACCCTAGCCGGTTCGGCCCTGATGAAGGTCGCCTCCAAATTCTCTAAAACTCTCCAAGAATATAGATTGGGAAATGGTAAGAATAACCCAAGTGCCTGAATCTCCAAGCTCCCTCTCAATCTCCGTAGATCTGAATTTCCCACTGAAATGGGTGCCCCACTAGATGACTGAAACCCTAGTTGGTTTGACCCTGATGAAGGAGGCCTCCAAATGATCTGAAACTCTCCAAGAATATAGATCGGGTTGTGAGAATCCCATGGGAGAAGTTCCGGACTCAGATCTCAAGCGGATCTCCCTAGATCTGAGTTTTACTAAATCATAGGATGAACTGGTGCACCCTCTCTCTATCTGCACATGAAACTGAT
>SNQJ01S0045155.1:18101-30663 GCA_010110895.2 Picea sitchensis | reverse complement strand
AACAACGTTTCAACTCCTTCATATAGGGTAAATTCCCAGCTTTATATTTTGGTTTACGGTGACAACTATCCTTTGTTAATCTTGTTGCTTCCTTTTACCTTTATCCCTTGTGGATATTTACAGGTGTAGTAAAACTTTTATCCCTTGCCTTAGCCCTCAATTATTTATTAATACCAAAGATAGGCCGATAAGATGTCCACTGTCTCGTATGTTTCCACCCCTTTTCTCTATAAATTTTATTTGGATAGATCTTAATATCGTTATTCCACTGTTATCTTTTGTTTTAACTTTTAATTTATTCTAGCATGTTATATGGGGCATCGAAAATGCACATGATCTATCAAGTGTAGAGTTTCATTATTATTGGATGAAGGGTATGAATATTGTAGAACCTTTTTAGATATCTTTGCATGATTATGAAATGGTTTAAGATTTTAAAAATGATTATTATAATTAGATGGATGAAGTGTTTCCTTTATTAATAATAATAATAGTAACAATTATTAATATCATTGTTACTATTATCATTACCAATGGGATGAGGAATGTGTGTGTAAAGGTTCTTAAGATATACATGATTTAATTCCTCAGACATTGTTGTATATATTCCCCATGATTATTGGTTAGTGATTTAGTTTAGAATTTTTATAACAACCATAACATTTTAAGGTAAATTGATTTAGATAGAACTATGATGACTCTTGAAAAATTAAAATTCACAAAGGAAAATGTTTCAAGGTGGATTTAGATTGTACCTTATGATATTATGCGCTTTAGACATGCATTGCAGGGCTCGTAGTGGAGGTTGGAATAAGTTGTGTTAATTTCCTTATTGGCTTTATTAATTATCATTATCTTGTAATGTGATTGTTATTCTTGCAAAGTTATTGTAACTTAAAATGAAATGGTGTTGTCATTTTATAGCAATGATATTGTAGTTTTATTGTTATGGATTACACATAAGATGCAAGGTGATTGTTATTTTTGCAAAGTTAATGTGATATAAATGTAATCTGTTTATTATTTCATGGCAACATTATTGTAATTTTTATTGTTATTGATAAACATATATGGTGGAATGTCCTTGAATTAAGTACAATAAATTATTCCGAGTTAGTAAATGAGGGTTGTTCTTCATTTAAATAATGTTGTACTTGGTTGGTAAACCTTCTGTGTGCTTGTTCTGCTTGTGTCGGGTGGGATGTAGACACCTCCATGTTCCTCATAACAGTCGCCATCCCTAAGACCTTAAATGGTTAAAATTAATGGGAACCTGGGCTTGAGCGTTGTGTATGTGTCTTGGAGGTCCTAACCATTGCAGGGTAGGATGGATGGGTAGTCAGTCTTATTATTTGTCGGTTGATTGTCGTTCATTGCTTGCAGAGGTTCATGTGCATCTTAGGTATTTTTGTTGTCATCGCATTGCATGCATCATGTTCGTCGTCATATGACGACATAGAGTCGAATGTATTTATTATCCTTGTACCCACCCGGACACACACAAAAAAAAAATTGCACTTTTTATATTAGGTTTGTCGTTGTAACGAGGAGGATCGTTACAAAATAATTGTTTTTTTACACATGCTAATTAAAATTTATTAATTAAAAAGAAAAAGGGGAAAAAGATCATTTTCTACAGTTACTAATTTGAGTTTAGATAAAAAGGGAAAGAGGGAAATTTAAAAGAATTAGGAAACTAAGGGAAAAAGGGGGAAACATAAAGAAAAAAGGAAACATAAGAAAAAAGAGGAATGGCCAACTTAGCAAAGAATCTTTCCTTTGAGTACTTTCTAAAATGAACTCAACTAGTAAATTAGTATGGGGGAAAGTCATTAAATTGTGTAAGGGAATATGGGTACACCTAGGAGGGATTCTAGGAATACTTTTAGGTGGGTGAGGGAAATAGGAGTAATTAAATAATTAATTAAACTAATTTCTAGTGTAACGAAGGGGATGGGTGACATGTACAGGGAGGATTTTTCTGAATTAAATTATTGAACAATAAATTAAATGGGAATTTGGGAAAGAAGTGACCTAGAAATTCTATATAAAGGAGGGAGGAGGAGAAGGATGGATCTCTTCAGTCATGGGTAATGTTATGCTGCAAAATTTTAGACTTGACTGACTTAGCTTGTGGGAGTTGGGATACCCATCTTGGTGAGGAGTGGTACCTTGAACTTGCGAGGCGATCTGGGACCTGGCGGTTCTCTAGTTCAGTGTGTGTGGCCCCTTTGTGGCTCGTGCGGCTAAGGTGGAAGAAGAGTACCCCTAGCATTGGCTAGGAGGTACCGGTGAAGTCTCATCGGTTGGCAAGGGGGAGTGGCAAGGAGCACGTGGGAAAATGACTTAGAGAAGACAACTTGGGATACTGTATGCATGCTCTTATTATGCATGGTAGATTACTACTGAATTTATGCTTTGAATTCTATACTTTTAACTATGTAAAGAAGGTGTTGACTTAGCATTTTAATTGAGAATTTAATTTTCCCCTTAGCCTTAAGGTTGTTGTTTGACTTGATTCCCTTGGAATTTGATCCCTGAATGTCATGACTGTCCTATTGGTTCTAATGATTTGTTGTGAAGATTTGTTCTTTTTACTTCTTCCTCATCCCTAGTTCATCAGTCCACGCCTAAGCAGTTGGCCAGGAGCCAAATCAACGGTCATCACTTCGGTGCATAGCAGCCTATAGATTATAATTCCCTACTTTTATGTGCGTGGATGATGATGTGAAGGATAGTTTGCCCAGCCGTCTACCTTGTTGGTTGTTCCTAGTTGATTGATTGTCTTGTGCCTTCTTGTGTTGAGCGTCTCTGTGTTTTGTTAAATATCTCTGCTCTTTCTTCCTGTGATTTCTTAGCATTTACCCCAGTAATGTTTCACAACTAAGAGTTTGCTTGATAGAGTTCATACCCCTTTCCTTCCATGAATTTACCAAGTAACCTTCATTGTTGTTGTACATGAGTTTTATTCAACAACTAATATTTTACCTGCGTTCTTCATTGACTTCTCCACCCTCTCGTTATTTAACCATGAATTTCATCTCTGTGTTTTATCTCCACCCACGTTTTCTATTATTTTTTCTCTGCGACTTCCTGGCATTACCTCTGTGTATTTTAATTATTTCTCATGGCGAATGGTTAACACTCTCTGCGTTTTTTTTCTTCACTTGATGACAGTGTTTTAAATTATACAAGCCTGCATTTTTTTTATTTTATTGACAGTGAAATTTCCTTATGAATTTCATGGTATTTACCACAACGAGTATGCCTGCAGCTATTTCATTGACATGTGTTTTATTTCCCTTAATTGATGTTTTTGTTTGGAATCTATTTCGATTTCATTGATATGCATTTCGTGGATAACTATTTTGATTTCGTGGAAGCTATTTCATTTGGCAACAATTCTATGACAAACGTTTTACCTCCTTGTAAAACACCTTTAACTCTGGGAATTTATATATGTTATTGACTCAACAAATTATATATATTAACATAGTGAATTCACTTATGATATCGATTCTATCTATTATTTGGACAGTGTATTTGAACCCATAGAATTCCACTTCTTTCTCACGAGTTTGATGGCGTAAATTTCCAGCACTAGCTCACAAATTTAATGGCATAGAATGCCCACATCATGCTCACGAATTTAACAACATAGCCGCCCAATTCTTACTCATGATCTTATTGGCATCTCACTTCACTACTGCGATTTGATTGCTGGTGTACAGTCTTCACCCAACCAATTTGTATGGCCCTTCTCATTAGCAATTTACACAACTAATTACCAATTCTTATCCAGCGATACAGACAGCTTGGCCATGATTCTCAATAACTACCTTGTGGTAGTGACAACGATTTGTTGTAGGCATCATTTGCGGGGTATGGCAGTGCATTTTTTTAATGCTAATTCCCATTACTCGATTTTGAATTTCTCAGCGTTAATACAGGGTGAATGCCAGCGTTTTTATTTATAAGTTTGACTTCGAGTTTTTACAACAAATTGATTTCACACCCACCAAATTATACACAAAGCATAATTTTACTTCATGTTTTTATCACCCAGTGTTCACATAGTGTTTTTACTTTAGACAACGAGTGGGTAACGTTTATACAACCAATTTATTATGGTTGTGCCTATTTAAATAGAGAGATGATTATATTATTCAGTTAAAGGAAAAAAATCTAGATTTTATGACAACGAATTAATGAAACAGAGAATGGATTTGATTAATCCCTTAATTAGGTAGCAAATTGTATTGTTATTTCCTTGTTAAATTCTTTATTTTTGTTATTTACTTGAAAATGATATATTTAAAAGTAAGAAATGCATGGTGAGGTATTAAAAAAAGTAAATATAATCATGGCCAACAAAGACAGTAAATACATCGATTAATAGCAAATTTATTAGATTTTTTTTTTACAGCAAAACCTTAATTAATGTTTAATAAACCGAGATATATACTACGAATAATGGATAGGGTAGGTAAGTCAACATTTTAACTTTGGCATCATTCAACTACTGCATTCTACCAATGCCAATTGAATGGGCCTTTGATTCTTTTACTGTTGTGTTTAACTTTATATCCAACAACAATTATTATCGACGACTACTTGGTTGCTAACAACGATTGTAATTATTTAAATTAGTGTTGATACCTTGTTAAAGGATGAATAGTACAAGTTAATTCTGTGAAGGTTAGCTCGTATAATATGTTCACTCCCAAAATAAGTATTGTGGAAAAAGGAATATGTTCATGTCAATTGTATTCTATTAATTTGAATATTAAGAATTCATGTCAATTTGAATTCTATTAATTTGACTATAAATGTTCATATATATACAAAATCTTAATCGTAATGAGGAATGTTGTGCCTTTAAGGGTATTTCTGAATAATGTGTTCAAATTATAAAAATGATGTAAATTGACATTGTAATTGTGTTGGAAAATTTATAATAGTTCCATTATATTATTGTGGTCACAGAATTTATGTGTATAACTGTGTTTTGGAATGATGTTGTGCTTGAATGTGAAGAACCTTTACTCCTTTCTTATATCGTTAAGATTTTTAGAAAATTTAAAATTTTTCTAGTGTGCCTCTTGAGAAAATATTTAGGTTCCTCGTCACAGTCGGAAAGTCGGTTATGCCAACTAGCTGGAAGGTATGTTGTCTGGTAAATGCATATTTTATTTAATAATTTTACTATATTTCCTAATGTATGGACTTCTAGTTACCAGTAATGGATTATCGCATGCTAGGCACTCGATTTTGGAGGCCGATTCTATAAGAATCAATTGCTTTCGGCTATTAGAATTAGTGAGTAGAAGAATACTATTAATCCATCTACATTAGGGTTTGTTGGCGAAGTCATTAAGAGCTTACGCATTTTAGTTTGAGTGATGCCATATCACATCATGTCGACATGTTGCTTGGATGTGTGGGTGTTGTACTTTTTCATGTAGGCATTGTCGTGTTTGTGTCGAGCAGTGAGTCATTTCTATTTATCTTGATTTCCGCATGTTTTCCTAGTTGGTTGATGTGTTAATGCGTTGAGTCGTTGTTTCCTATTGCCTATTCGGTGGGCATGGTGCTCACCATCCAGTTGTGTTGTTTAACTGCAATCATTGTGGTCATCTTGTTTAAAAAAAATTTGCGTGTTTATCTTCACTTGTAGTCATAACGATTGGGGGAGTTACAAAAAATATCTATAGAGGAGCAATCTAACAGCGAAATGCACCTAGGTTTTCAGAAAAAAAAAATTGATTTCTTCTTAAAATAATTAAGAAATTATTTAAAATGAATATTGTATGAGAACAATATTGAAGCTGACTATCATAATTTTACATCAACGCTCTCTACTTAAATTAAGAAATTTATGTATTGAGGTTGTACATTAAAATAAAAATAGTACAACTAACCCTTGGTACGATAATGAATGTAAAATTGCTAGAAAATCCATTAGGGATGCTTCAAATGCATCTTTAAGTTATGATAGATAAATAGATACAAAACCTTAATTAAACGGAAAAAAAAGATGATATACATAGAAAGAAAGAGAATCTTTTGCACATATTTAATATAGATCCTAATAAATTCTTGAGGAAAATTATAACTCGTAAAACTAAAGAAAATAATAAGATTCTCTTGAAGGAATGGAACTAATACCATAAAAATATGTGTGAATCCCTTAATGTAATGGAAAACATGCCAAATAGCTCTATGAAGGATGAAGTGTTTTCTATAGAAGACATTAAGATTGGGATTAATAGGCTCTCAAAAGGAAAATCTAAGGACATCAAAGGTTACCAAGTTTTATTAAAAATTGAAGGACTTGTCTTCATCCCTCACATACATAAACTCTTCAATTTAGATATCCAAGAGGGCTTCCCAAAAACTCTAAATCAAAGCCTTGTTGTACCTATTTTTAAAAGTGGAGATAAAATAAATCCCTCTAATTATAGGACCATTATGATTAGCTCAATTTTAGCTATGTTGTAAGGAAGTATATTGGAAAAGAAGATCGACACAAGGATAGAAAGCCATGGAAAAAGACCTAGAGGCCAAAATGGGTTTAGAGGAGACCATTCCACTGGTAACCACCATGTTACATTTATGATCATTACAGAGGAGTGTGGTAATTGTAAAACCAACATCCTTTGTTGTTTCATGTATTTTAGAAAATATTTTGACACTATGGCCAGGACTATCCTCTGGAATAGGTTAAAAGAGATTAAAGTCCCTTTCGAGTTAAGAGTTATTGCAGTAAGGATATATGAGAAGAAATTTACTGTAATATAGGAGTCAACAAAAGTTGTCCCCCATCCCTTTACCTTTTCAACATATATATTAAGAAGTTACAAGATTGTTTGGAGGACACATGATGTGTTAGCCCAACTCTCGCTAGTATATTGATCAACCTCCTTCTTTATGTTGTTGATATTGTTCTTCTGGAGAAGAATCCCTATAACCTAGGTAAGCAACTAATAACCCTGAAGGAGTGTTTTTATAGCATGGGCATGACTATGAACACTCAAAAAAAAAAAGGTTCTCATAATTAAATCCAAAAATATGACCTATGATAGTTTTTTTATGACAACAATACCAATTCAAAACACTATGGATCCTCGTTTGGAACTACTGTGGTTTTCCACAGACTAAAGGGCCTACACTAAGCTAGATCTCGAGTGACATTGACATTATTCTCTGGGTTGAAACTTGGGAGCATGAAGAATATAAGTTCCCCTAATATCGAAAGATTTGTTTTGTGGTCCACATGGAACAGGAAGTCCTCTCATAGAGGGATTGGAGGCATATCATGTTACATAAAAAAAAAAGCATCTCTCCTCGCATCCTTCTTCATAAGAAATATCCTCTCAATTAGTACATAAGGATGGAGATATATCATATTAACACTAAGAAGATTTATATAACAATGTGTTATTTCACACCTAGTAACTCTAGTTTGAATACGAAAAACAATCTAGATAAGAATTGTCCCTACAAAATCTTAGAGAAAGATATCTACAATATGAAAATGAAGGTAGTATCCTCCTGTTAGGAGACTTTGATGCTATAAATTCAACCAATCAAGTCATTATTTTAAGTAATGACTCCAACCATAATCCTCTTTGGCTAGATGAGGACCTTGTCTTAGCTGGCAGTTAGAAAAGAAACTATAAAGAATTGATCGAGAATTTTTTTGGTACTGAGTTAATCAAGATTTGCAGTTCTCAAGATTTAATAATTTACAATGGTACAAAGAAGTGGCCTAATTCTAATAGGATGAATTGTATCCATGGGTTGGGTATTACTGCTTTTTATTATGTAATATGGGATATCCCCATATACAACCAAATATTAAACTTTGATCTTTTATATAACCACGGATATGACTATGATCAGAGACCTCTAACCCTAACTCTTAACTTTTCCATGCACAAAAGCTCTGTAGAGGAGCACTTTGACAACCAAAGGAGCTTAATTTTTTACAAAAAAAAATCATTTCTTCTTAAAATACTCAAGCAATTATTTAAAACTAATATCGTATCACAACAATATTGAACTTGTCTATCAGAATTTTACATCAACCCTCTCTACTTTAATTAACAATTTCTCTATTGAGGTGCTACATAAAAAGAAAAATAGTAAAACTAACCCCTGGTATGATAATGGATGTAAAATTTCTAAAAAATCCATTAGGGATGCTTCCAATGCATCTTTAAGTTATGATAGATAAATAGATACAAAACCTTAATTAAACAGAAAAAAAAGGACTATATACATAGAAAGAAGAGAAACTTTTGCATGTATTTAATATATACCCTAATAAATTCTTAGGGAAAATTCTAACTCGTAAAACTAAAGAAAATAATAACATTCTCTTGAAGGAATGGAATTTATACCATAAAAATATGTATGAATCCCCTAATGTAATGGAAAACATGCCAAAATATCTCTAGAAAGGATAGAGTATTTTCTATAGAAGACATTAAAATTGGGATTAATAGGCTCTCAAAAGGAAAATCTAAGGACATCAAACGTTACCAAGTTGAAATATTAAAAATTGAATACCCTATCCTCATCCCTTGCATACATAATCTCTTCAATTTAGCTATCCCATAAGGCTTCCCAAAACATTAGAATCAAAGACTTGTTGTACCTATTTTTAAAAATGGGGATAAAAGGATTCACTCTAATTATAGAACCATTTTGATTAACCCCATTTTAGATACATTGCATGGAATTATTTTGGAAAAAGAAGATCAACACATGGATAGAAAGCAATGGAAAAACAACTATAGTCGAGACTTGGTTTAGAGGCTACCATTCCACTGTTGACCACCTTGTTTGTAACACCCTCCTCGTTACGACGACCCAACTCTAGTAACTAGTGCAATTTTTTTTGTGTGTGTGTGTTTAAAAAGGTGTGTACGCGCGTGTACAAGGAAACAATCAATGCATTCGACTCTACGTCGCCACTCGACGACGAATAAGACACAACCATGATGAACATAAAAAGACGACAAGGACGTGCGACAAGTAACTGCATGCATAAATGACGATCACACGACGATAAGTAGAACTGACTACCCGCCCATCCTACCCTGCAATGGTTAGGACCTCCAAGACACATAAGCAACACTCAAGCCCGGGTTCCCATCGATTTTAACCATTTAAGGTCTCAGGGCTGGCGACTATTCTGAGGAACATGGAGGTGTCTACAACCCTCCTGACACAGGAAAACAATCCCACTAAGATAAGGACTATCATCAGACCAACCCAAGGAAACCAACATAACAATACAGTAACATAACCCTTCAAGTGCGAACGAGAATTAGAAATCAAAATCCAACATTGTGCATGGCGCACAACCAAAAATCTAAACATTTAAACATTTCTTCAATCCAAATGAAATTACAAGTGCGCAAGGTGTCCGATATACGTAAACTATCTAACCGTATCCAACTCGAGGCACAATTCCTTTTTATTTCCAGGAACACTATTTGATCAATCAATCATTAATTAAAACCTAACACATATAAATAATCTGCGATATCAATACCATAAATGATGACCACATGATCATGTACATCCCCTTGAATATTAGTATTAACATAAGATATTGCACAACATCTCATTAATAATGACCTTACCTCATATTGACATCCCATTACATCCCAGTACCCTACATTAACATTTCACTATCCTTTCATTCCATTCCATTCCATTATATCAACTTCCATTGCTTTGTAAAAACATTAATTAAACATTAACTGAATTAAATAGCTTGCTATTATTGAATACTAACTACATAAGTAAATGGTTGCTTCCTTTATGGCTGTCATAAAATAATTCTCAATCTGCCCTCTACTCTAATTTCATCCAACTTGCCACTAATATGCTGCATTAGTAAAATCTTAAGGTAAAAGTAAAAGTTCGATGCAAGGGTAAAATGCTTAACTATTATAATATTATTGATTATAATATTATTAAAGAAAAACATCCATAATAACAATGTCATTATAAAAACCTTGCAACTAAAATACAGCAATACCCAAGTTCAACATTATTTAAATGATCAACAACCCTCATTTGCTAACTCCGAGTAATTTATTGTACTTAATTCCAGGACATTCCACCATATAAGGTTATCAATAAAAACATTTTACACTAGCATTACAATAAGAAAACCATATCATTACATTTTCTATTACAATAACATTGCAATAAAATAACCATGATCATACATTTTTTGAGTTAACAGTCCAACCATTCTAGCAACATTAACGTGTCACAATATCCGCAATGCATTTCATTACTGTAATCTAAAATAATTAATAATCCCAATCCATCGTGTATGCTATCAACCCTAAAATTCCAATGACTTTACCACACAATTTCACCTCACTAGTGGTATGTTCTCTATACAAAATTTAGGAAGACAATATTATTATTGCCCCTTAAAATTGCCATAATGCTTGCCATTGAGATAACACAAGTCATAATACAAAAAAACTTTTCATCAAACAAATTAATATTTCATTTTATTTGCATGTTATAATGCCGTTAAGATAACAACAAGACACAATACAACAAACTATCCCTAAAACATTATTACTATATCTTTTTGATATTTCATTTGGATGTTTGCATTTACAATTGCATTTTATATTGCCAGGTAAATTAACAACCAGGTCGCATTACCGCAGCATCAATCCCTAAAACATAAAGAACATAGCTTGGTTTATAATTCAGTTTGCAAACGGATGTCGATACAACACCTCCCTATCCACTAACACTAACCTTACGCTGCCTTAATCTACGATATCATTAATCTAAAACTGAGTTATCATTTTTTTTTTTTTAAATAAAGAAATCAACAAATATCGATAACTATGACACACATTATAATACAGTAACGTATTAAAGGTAGCAAATACAAGGCCTGTTCACCGATACAGAATCTGAATAAAGAGGGCGAGAACTATGATGCAAAAGTAATAAAATAAGGCAACATGACATCAAGAGTTCCTCCTAAAACAGAGCAAACGCGTGTATCACGAGCAGTCTGCAACTAAAGAGGGTGCGTTGTCCCAACGGTGATCTCACCGTTCTGACTAACCCTAGAACCAGCTGGCACATAAGGAATCCAGATGGGACGAACATGTCTTACACAGGGAAAAATCGTGAGCAGGCGATTGTCGTTTTGCAGGGGCGTAATACGCCTCCAGAAACGGTGCTAGCATCACGCGCGTATGAATTGATGTGGCAGCTCCCAAAGGGTCAGCCATGCCATGATTGAAATGACGCAGAGACTCTTAAATAAAATTTAAGGATATGGACAGATGGATCTTTAACCTAAATGCACAGTAAAAATTGTAACTCAATCTACCATCGGTTCGCTTCCAAGGGAGGATGTGTATTGGGAAACCGCCAGCAGTTGGAATGGAGGGCACTACCGCCCCGAGGAAAAAACACAGTAAAAACTGTCGTAGCAACAGAAGTGTCTTTAATTCAAACTTGGTGTTGTTAAAACTTCCATTCTACAAAGGGAGAGAACGCAATACGTTGAACTCAACAACGAGAAAACACATTACCATCTAACTCAGACGCGCAGTATGCCAGGTCGAAATTTTTTGGCAAGGTCGAAATCAAGGAAATGTATCAATCAAAAGTGAGGACAGAGGGGGAAAGATGACTGCCCGCAGAAGGATCGAACGCTGTCACCACCAATAAATATAAAAAAAACAGTAAAGGTTTCTTTTATAAAGAATCCGGCCAGTAATGAGTCCAGAAGTAGGAATGGTTAGCCAAACAATGTCTGAGGTTGATCACCACCTCCATAAGGAAGGAAATTATGGGGTCTACCCCACTATCTCATGCCGCCAAAAGCATTTCAATTACACAATCACAGGTTTCCAAAACGAAAAAGCCAGAAGGGGGTTTCCTCGAGTAATCAATTGCAAGGGAGTGTGCCAGAACCAGCGTGGCTGTGCATAGTGAGCTAAATCGTATGGGGATAGAACAAAATGATAACTACCTGGCTAGAGGTTACCCAAATGACACGGTAAAGTTTACATCAATATTAAAACATAACAATCTGCTGGAGTAAGACAATAAGAACAACCATTCAGTTCATTTGCATCCGCTAAAACAGAAATCATAATGCATTCTATTCTACCAAAACAAAAGTCATACCATTGCCTCGGCGGCTTCTTCGAAGAATGACCCATGCTCTGTGCCATTCTTGCTCCACGCTTCTCCCGCTCACCGACCATAGAGACTACACCGGTACCTCCTAGCCAAACGCTAGGGTACTCTGCTCCCCCCTTAGCCCCCTGAGTCGCAAAGGGGCCACACACAGTCCAGATGGTATACCTAGCTTCCTAGCTTGCCTCCAAGGCTAATCTACCACTCTAATCCCAGCTGAGAAAATCCCAAATCCTCACAAGCAATCAGTCTAGTCCAAATTTGGCAACATAACGATACCTAACAACCCATCCCCTTTTCTCCTCATCCCCCCTCTCTTTTACAGATTTTTGAGACCCCCTCTAGCCCT
>SNQJ01S0045155.1:0-15338 GCA_010110895.2 Picea sitchensis | reverse complement strand
CATGCATTCATATGCTAAAAGGAAGGCATAGTGTCATTTAATATTGTAATGAATGTAATTAAATGTCTTAGGCTGGTGAGCCATGGAATTCGTACCTTTGTGCAGGTCTTAGATAGGATCGACCTTTATTGTAGATCGGCTGAGATCTAGATCCAAATGCTGGACTAGACAACCATTGATTGTAATTGAATAGGGTAGGTAGACCTGGAGGGAAGCGCTCGATGAGCACCTCAGGTAAAAGAGATTTTAGATCTCATTTTGAGTTAGTTGAAGTAGCATAGATGAGGTTGTAAGAGAGGAGCCAGGGAGAGCTTAGGAACGCCATTGTAAAGATACAGGCATTTTGCCATTTGTTAATATATAACAGAGCAATTTTTCCTGCACTATTCTGTGTTAAATGGATGTCTATGTGTGTTCCATATATATGCTATAGATGTATGTTGACGTATTCTGTAGGAGTGTGTTTGATTTCAGGTTGAGGGTCTTTGTGGTTTCATGCCAGGAGGGCGTGATAGAGCACTGTGGTCTCTGAACACCAGTGCACAGAGGTTTCACTTCTGAACTCTGAGGAGTCAGACAAAGACGTGCTGAGGCACAGGAATGAGATCATCAACTCAGGAGAATACCTTTGAGGTGGCTGAACACCTCAAGAGGCAAGGCTATGTAATTGAGAACATAGTTGCAGACATAATCATGGAGGTTCTGTGAGAACTCTGCCAAGTTGGCATTGAGCGTGTGTACAGAGGTGCACAGAGGAAGGAACTCTGCTAAGAGTCTAAAGGAAGCAGAATCATTGAGGATTCTGGGAAGCTCTGCCAAGTGGGCATTGAGAAAGTGCATAGGTGCACAGAAGGAGAACTCTGCTGTGAGTTTAGGAGACAGAATCATTGAGGATCCTGAGAAGCTCTGCTAGGAGGGCATCGAGCAAGTGCAAAGGGAGCACAAAGGGAACCCAGAACTACTTAACGTTCTGTGGAGAAGAGACTCTGCCAGGAGGGTGTCGAGATATTGTGCAGATGGCACAAAAGAGGAAAGAACTCTTTGAGTTCTGTGTTGTGAAGGGAGAGTCCATTGAAGGGCCTCTACTGGGTTGTTGAATACCCAAGAGTACTCAAGAAGAGGCTTGAGAAGAAGGATATCCAAGAAGGCATCCATTTCATTCTCCATCTGAGGGGGAAGAAGGACAAAATCTTCCAAAAGGTGTCTAAGTGATTGTACAAGCTCAGAAGGAACAACGCTTTTATGTGCATTAGCGGAACTTAGGGTTGAGGAGTTTTCTCAAGAGGAAGGAAGGTAAAGGTCAGAGCCTTTGAAGACTCATAATTCTTCCAAGTGCAGACGAAAGCCCACGAAGCTCATGAGGAGCAGCAGTCGTCGTCAGATTGGGCGGAGAAGGAAGATTTGGACCGTTGAGTAGTTCACGTCCAAGAGGAGTGCCAGAAGAAGTGCACAACAGAGGAAAACCGACAGTCATTGGATCTCGTGAGCAAAATCCCAACAGCCTTCAGATTGGGAGGAATTACACAGAATTTAAGCCTCTGAAGAATCACAGAGAAGGAGAACAGATCTGAGCCATTGGATCTGGGAAGAAACCTTGACAGTCGTCGGATCTGCAGGAAGCCACCTAGAGGTTAAGTCTTTGTGAGTAGCAGGAGGTGAGAAGTCCCGACAGGGCATCGGGATATTGACCATTTGGAATTGAGAGTTCTCGAGGTCGTAGGAATCGAGACTTCACAAGTTGCAAAATCCTGATAGGATCTGGACCGTCCGTTGACAGAGGGAATGTGGAGGAGATCATGCGAGCATCGACGTATTAGCCATCGAGAAAATCGTAGTTCTCGAGGTCGAGGGAAACAAGACATCAGAAGTCCCGAAATCCAGACGAGATCGGGATCGTCCATTTGGAGAGGACGTGTGGTAGCAATCGAGAGCTACCGGGGAAAGATCGACAGGAGGCTTCATCGGTAAATCGAGAATCGAGATATTGGAGATCTTGGGAGCAAAGAATTCATGCATCAGGGAATCGTGATCCGCAATATCCCTATGGGGGCTCATAATTGTCCATCAGTAGGGACACGTGGCAAGAGATCCCAAAGAGTCGGGAATCATAGAATCGGAGAATTGGAGTTTCTAGAGACAAGAGACTCATGCATTAGGGAATCACGATCTGCAATTTCTCGAAAAGATCTGAAACATTCGCTTGGAGGATGTGTGTCATAGGATCCCGAGGAGTCGGGGATCAACATATCGGAGTTTTCGGAGGCAAGAAACTCTTGCAGCTCGAAGTCGCGAATCGCGATATCCCAACAGAGGAGTGTGTGGGGCCACCTAGGTGCTCAGTGAAGGATAGGTGGCAGATTAAAGGTCAGGAGCCAAGTGGAAGATAGAGCTATAGTGGGAGCCAACTGTCATCACAACAAAGGAGGAGAATAGGTGGCAGATTTCCGAGACAAGTGAAAGGACCATTGACAGGTCAACGACCAGGACCCATCGAAGGATCGTGGATCGGAGAATCAGGAGTTCCGAGTACATGTGTAGCTCGACACCGAAAACCCCAAAATCCTGATGGAGAGTTATTGCTGAGGTCATATAGGAGGCGGTCGCGTGGACCAGGGCTTACCCAAGAGGGCTGAAGCGCATCGCAAATTGGGAAATCATGAGTCCCGTGGACATAAACATTGTGTCATCGTAAATGCCGAAACTCCGATGGAGGGTTTGACTGCGGTCACACGGAGACAGGTCATATGGACCATGCTCTATCCAGGAGGACTAGTGCACAAAGGGGCGCATCGGGTGTTGAGGATTGAAACTCCGATAGGAAGGTAAGGCCACGGTCGTGGAAGCGTGGTCATATGCGACAGGAACTGAGATGGGAGGGCCAACGCGTGAAGGAGCTCATTGGGGATCAGAGAATCGGGAATCCTATGGACGTGCATGCGTTGACATCGCAAACACTGAAACCTCGATAGGAGTAGCCTCGAAGGGAGGTAAGGCCACAGTCTTATTGGAGAGTGGTCACATGGATCCAGGCCTAGCCAGGAGGGGATAAGGCAGTAGAAGCACGCATCAGAAAATCGGAGATTGGGGATTCATGAGGTTAGCGGTTCGTTAAAAGTCACGGTAGGGTGCAGAGGCCGTGAGGAAGTGAGAAAGGACCTGTGGATCGAGAAATTTGCAGGAGATATTCCCGAGAGAATCCAAAGAGCTGCTTCGGCTCAAATGAGAGAAATTCGAACGATCCTGTGAGCGGGTGAGTTTGAGGTGTAGGAGCACACAACCTCGCCTACATCACCTATTTGACACTTGCAACACCCTATTTGTATTTTTAAAAAATTCATTCTCATTTCAAAGTGGTTATTGGATTTAGCTAAAGTCCTAGGGAATTTCTGGATGGTTTCCTTGGGTACATGGGGTTTCTTTTCCTTATTGTAAGTTGGTTTCAATCAAATGGTTCCCCATCTATCCGATGACTTTTATTGTTCTTCATTATATCTCATTCTTTGTTATTTTGTTAATTTTTTTCCCATGTCAAATGGTATATCTAAGAAGAATATGATTTTTTAGATTGCATGATCTCTAAAGTTGTCATTCTCTATTTTCTTTTCAACATTGACACTTGGAACACCTATATTCTTGTTATGCAAACTTAGGGGTCTAATTTAAAAAATGTTCCAAAGGATATAAACCTATATTGCTAAAATAAAATGTTGAATCTAATTAACATTAAAACTCAAATAATACTAATGGAGATTGATGTTAACAATTTTTTTCATTTTTTCCAATGCATGATTCACGCTCATGTTCCATGGATTTATGTTTTTTTTAATTATAATGTCCATAAATATAGAATAATTTTGAGTGTCTTAGGAAATTCGATAAGTCAATTTGTTGAAACAATCCACACTTATATTGATACATATCTAATGGTGTTTTCCCAAAAAAAAAATTAAATTTTAAATAATTTTGAGTGCAACACATGGACTACCAAAGATCTAAAGTGCATACAACATCATTTATTATGTGTGCATAGATTTAAATCTTGTTCATTATAATATTTAACTTAATAAGATTTGTAATTTTGATGTTTTGGAAATGTTCAATTTATTTAATAGAAATCAATTATAGTGTCGGTGTGTTTCTACAGGTTGTTGTTTCTAAGAGTGATGAATCATGTTCACTTAGAATGGACAAATCGTCTCGTTCCAAAGTATCATGTGTCAAGTTAAATATTGTTTTAATGTTAATTTGTGTATCCTATTTTATTTGAATTTCATGTTTTTTCACTAATAAAATTATTATAAATGTGTATGTAATATAGTTAATTTTTTGTCCAATCACCACTACCCTCATTTGTTCAGTTACCGCTACCCCCATTTTGCATAGAATTTATCCTAGGTTACAAGGAAAGTTTGGTCCTTGGCCACCTTGCTCTAGCACCTAGGATCCCATTTTCTCTCCCTCGGGTACTTCCCCCCATCATAAAACCCATGGGAGATTATTGCTACCCCCACCGCCCTTTCCATCCCATCCATTCAAGTAGTTGCACATGTACACCACTCACCTGTTCATCCTACTGTAGCCCCCATTGTTGCATTCATTGTTCTTCCACCAATCTTCCCCATTGTATCCCCCATTATTTCATCGATTGTGGTTTCATGGATTTTCCCTCATGCATACCCCATTGTATCATGCACTATGGCTATAGTCACTGAACCTACAATGAATGTTTACCCAAAGAAAATCATACAACTGAGTGCTATGTTTTCTAGCCAACTTTGTTTTTACCTAAGTTATTCATGGTCAGATCACATTTTGATGAATTTTATATGTAGCATGAATGGAATTGATTTTTATAATTTTTAATTAAACTTCATTCTTTGATTCGTATAAGTATTGCAGGGATGAATCAAAAATATGTCAGGTTTGTGGAGGAAGGTAACATCCTTGCAACTTACGTTATCATCTATGGTGGGTTTTCTTGGATTGAATTACAAAGTATAATTTTGTAGGTGTCATAATTCATTTTGGAAAAAAACTTATAAGAATGTCATTTCCTTTTCCAATCTTCAAAAAGAAAAACCACACCAAGATGTAAAAATAATCAATCTTTCACTTATAATAAGAGGAGGGGGATCATATTTACAGATGCACCTAGTAGTGGCAAGGGTGGAAGTGGTCAATGAGTGACCAATGAGTGTCATTTTGTAAAATAATTATAGTTGAAAGTTATATAAAATGATATATGAGTCAATTGTCATTGAAAATAAAACATCCCCAAGGTCACCTTCAATAAAAAGATAAAAATCCAAAATGGATGTATAATTGTAAGATGTCAATAGAAAATAATTTGGGTTGAGTTCTGCTTCATGAAGAGATGATGTGATTTGGAGCGAAACCAAGGAAAATGTGGATGTTGTTCGATTGGATATAATAGATCATAGGAAGTCTCAATTAATTGTGTTGTAGTGCATAGGAAGTCTCAATTCATTGTATTGTAGTCCATATGAAGTCTAAATTCATTGAATTTCAATGTTCATACCATAAACTTGAATTGATTATGGAATTGGGTACACCATTGAATTACATGAAAACGTACAAACAATGGGATTATAATCTTAATGTGAATACTTTACAAAAATATAACACAAAATCAAGGGAATTTACAAGAATAAAAGAACTTCCAAACTTGAATATTCTTATTGAAATGATACCAAGTAACATGCATTATTTCATGAAACTCATCAAGAAGTATTTGTAGGCCCCTTGGAAGTAGTAATGCAGCATTTGGCACCTTATTTAGTATTGTGTTGCTTTTTATGTCTTCCTACACACATGAAGGAATACTTCAAGGAAACCTTATATGGTAATGAAACATGATATAAGATTTCTTATAGGGTCAAAAATTGGAAGGACATGTAGTATTGATCCAAAATGAGTTAAATTTATTGTTCATACCTTTGGTTGTAGAAGAAAACATTTAGAACAAAATATGTTGTGTGGTGAGGCTCTTATATTGATATTAGATATGGAAATCTCAAAATGAAAACTAAGGAAAAACCTTTACATTCTAAAATATAGGGCAATGTCTACTCAAAACTATAAATATGGTAGTTTGTAAGTGAGATTTATCTATGAGATCTAAACAAGACTAATTATTTTAAAGGAGAATCCATGAGAGACTCAAATATTTTATATAAAGTGCCTTGTAATTATCAATGTTGTTGATTCTGCAATAATATTTGCACAAAGTGGTCTTCAAAACCCCCATTTGAAAAAAATCATAATTATAATGTTTGGTTTGGTTAGTACATGGGAAGAAGATATCCTAGAAATGGAGAGGGAGAGTAGAAATAATTACAAACTAAAATTGTTCATGAACGCTCTATTAAACACTCAAATAGAGTACATATAAATACAACAATCATAGTATCACGATAGAGAACTACCTTGATCCATTGCTTGAGGAATATCTCAACCTCACAATAAACAAGGAAGCTAACTAGTTCATGAGTCTCCTAAACAACCTCCTAAAAGGTAGGAACAAACTCCTTCTCGTAGAGACTAGAACTATACCTAATAATGACCAATAAAGTCAATAATTAAATATGATCACACTAAAGACAAGTAGGAGTTACATATCCCAAAAAACTATACCTTCAAATTGATGCATTATAGAGGTCTTGCCATGAAAAATATTTCTATTTTCTCCAACTTATATGTGTATGGAATAGTATGTGTTGTTTGACACTTCTTTAAGATATAAATTTGTTATGATTTTGTTTCCCTTGAATTTTTTGGGATTCAACTAAATGACTTCTTTGAAGGAAAAATTTGAAGGTTTGAGTGATATTGACAAAAAGAATGAAATTTTAGTTTGTTAACTATTCACACTTCCTAGCTGTGGTGAAAAGAATGTCCAAGTATGTTTTTAACTGCTAATTGAGATCTTTGTCTTGAAACACTTTGTTTTATGATAGTAATTTTTGTGAAATATATGACTTTTGAAACACTTTGTCTTATGATAGTAATTTTTATGAAACATATGACTTTTTTATTTTATTTTTTATGAAATATATGACTTGTAAGTTTAACAAAGTGTCATTGAGATTATTATACATAATGTTTCAACTCTATTAAAATGTCAATACAATGTGTTGTTTTATATGTTTTAGGTATGTCTTCATGTTATTAATTAATATTTTTTTAGAAAACATTGTTTTATTCTATTAAATAAGTTTCTTATAAGATGATCCATGTATGGTCCAAAGATGATCACATTAGTAGTTTGTTTTTAGATAAACATTTCACCAAAAAAAAAATTTTGCATTGACCTATATGAAGTGATTTTTCATAGATGTAAATATGGAACATGGTCTTATTATCCACTTGAAAAATTTGAGGAAATATTAGATGAATATATATCATAGTAGAATAGGAAATTGGCATATATAGTTTTTTTTTAAAATCTCTTTATGTAGGAATTCTATGTAGTATTAACAATTCAGTGACATGACTAATGATAAACAACATTTTAATGGCATCTATCTTATGTTCTATTGATGATTTGGATAAAAATTTGTAAACTACTTTGATGCATGTCCAATTACCTACCAACATTCGTCGGATGTTCAACTAAATTGGTTGATCAGATTAGCGAGATATTAGCAACATTTGACCGACAATAAAAATTATGTTCAATGCATCCTTTTGAAGTACATTGCCACATTTATAACTACCTTTCAACATTAATTTGACATTCCTCTAGTTTTGTTAATGGGATTTCATTTGATGAAATTCTGACATGATTTCAATTCCATGCTAATGTAACTACCAATGTAGCCTTTATGTGTTTGGCCTTGATAGGATATCACAATTTTGGAAAAAATGAAGAAAAAAATGGAACTTTACAAATTGCCATGTGGCTGGCAAATGTTTCAAAATTGGGATGATAAATTGATACTTCTAGAATATAATTAGAGGTACAATGAAAAGGTCCAATGTTGTAATATTCTATGCTCGGACATGGTTATGACAACTCAAATGGAAATCCCATGTTGGAAATTATATCTAAATATGTCATGTTGGTTGGTGTTACATTAGGGTCCAAAAAATTATAGAACTTTGGGGTTATATTTCAAAACTTAATGCCTTGTGCATTCAAAAGAAACATGGATCGAATTTTTGAGTGATGTTGTAGGATAAAAATTTGTAAGATGTACACATCCATCCAATGCATTAATATTAGGAGTGAAGTTCAAGGTTTGAATACAAGGATCCTTTTCATCAAACAATGGAAAAGGTATACTCATTGATAATCCTCACACTCTAAATGACTTTGATAATCTTCACACTTTAATTTATTTTGTTTTAGCTTGCATACTATGATTATTGTTTGAAAACTCCAGTTAAATCATTAAAGTTGTGCAATGTTTTGTTGTAGAATGTTATTTAGATTTAGTACATAAGTACTAGGTGGATTTATTGTTGTAGGGAAGGATTTAATAAAGTTATTTTGCTTATGTAACATGTGTTTTTAGTGTGTTGTTATGATTCCCGTGTTTCTGTTATAACTTAGTTTTTGGTTGTAAATTCATTTTTACTCTCTGCTGAAACACATGTTGAAAAGATTGGTGTAGAATAGATTATCAATCTTTGTGTAAGATGCAGGAGTGATTTACTTAAGTTTTTGTTGTTGTAATAGTATTTTATAATTTGTTGAAACATGTGTTGAAACACATTGTTGAAACACCTCGTTGTAGCTTACATGCACTGTTAAAACACGCGACTGAAACACATTGTTGAAACACATGGTTGTAGCATACAGGTGTTGTTACACAGTGTTGAAACTCATGTAATAGATGTTTATTATTTTGTGAAGAATACCTTTGCATCCTTCATTGTGGTATCAGAGCTAGTAATATTTATAGTTCCTCGTTGTAACTGAATATAGTGATTTGGAATCTGATTTGAAATGGCTACAAACAAAGATTATTTTTTTGAATGAAAGAAATTATGGTTCTTAGTTTTATCAAAATGAGAACAATTCTTCATTCTAAAAATCTTTGGGAGTTTGTTATTGTTGGTTATCTAGAGCCTGTTGACCAAGCAGCATAAATGGCTTTGACAAATGTTGAGCGGATTTTGTTAAAGGAGAACATAAAGAAAGACAACAAAGCCCTCGGTCTTTTTCAACAAGGCATGACTGAAAGCATATCTCTGAAGGTGTCAAGTTTAGTATCTTCAAAGAAAGCTTTGGACACTCTTAAAACTAGCTATCAAGGTGTATCCAAGGTGAAGATTGTCAAGGCTCAGAATTTGAGAAGAGACCTTGAAAATATGAAGATGAAGGACAACGAGTCAATTGAGAGTTTCATGACTCAAGTCATGAATGTCGTGAATTATCTAAGGCAGTATGGTGAATACCTCTCAGACAAGAGATTAATTGAGAATGTTTTCATATCTTTTCCACAGAAGTTTGAATTTGTAGTTGTACCCATAGAAGAATTTAAAGATATTAGTGTTATGCCTATTGATGAATTAATTGGTTCTCTAATTTCTCATGAATCCAGGATGTCTATATATGATAATCCATTCAATAATTCCTTCAAATATCAATTGCATGTTACTATTGGAAGAGGCAGAGGAAGGTCTAGTAGTAGAGGAAGAGGAGGTCAATTTGTTGGTTAAAGAGACAACAAAAGTGATTCAGAATCCGAGGAGAAAACTCAACAAAATCCTCCTAGCTTAAGGGTGCTTAGTAGTAGATCCTAGAAGGAAGGAAATCAGAGGTATGATAAATATAAGGTACAATGTTAGTATTGTAAGAAATTTATACATTATGCTAACAAGTGTTGGAATAAGCAAGAAGATTTTGGAAAGCAGTCTGCACACATGACAAAGGAGTCAGAGGATGATCAAAAACCTGTGTTTTTGACTTGTAATGTCACCCAAAAAAGTGCAAATGATTATTTTTTTTGGACAACGGATGTAGAAATCACATGACTGCAAATAAAAACTTATTTTCCAATCTAGATACCAATATTTAGTCTGTGGTAAAGTTGGGTAATGATTGTAAGGTAAGAGTAAAGGTGTGATTTTTTTTTATACTAAGAATGATTAAAGAAGAAAAATAGATGATGTTTATTATGTACCTGGTATGAAGTGCAATATGTTAAGTGTTGGACAACTAATAGAGAAAATGTACAGAGTGTTCTTCAAGAAAAAGGTATGTACAATTTATGATAAGTATCCAAGTAAGTAGTTGATTTCCAGAGTACAGATGACAAAGAATAGAATATTTCCACTTATTATGACAAATGATTTGAGTGAATTTTTGAATGCTTATAAAGCTAAAGGTTTGTATGAGTCATGTTTATGGCATTTGAGATATGGCCATTTACATT
Source organism: Picea sitchensis (assembly GCA_010110895.2). Taxonomy (NCBI): domain Eukaryota; kingdom Viridiplantae; phylum Streptophyta; class Pinopsida; order Pinales; family Pinaceae; genus Picea; species Picea sitchensis. Next base: position 4,935 of record SNQJ01S0045155.1, on the reverse strand, counting down.
TTGGAGGTTTATATTTTCTGCAAAAGAAACAAATGGTGAAGGGGTTTCTCACTATTCAACAACCAACAAGATCACGTGAGAGTTGTATACTTGTAAAGCATCACAAGGATAAATTTATTTATGGACTTTCGTACAAGGCTAAAGATCCATTGAAATGTTTTCACAAATACTTATGTGGACCAATGAAAACATATTCATTGACTCTTAATGTCTATTTTATGACTTTATTTGATGATTTTAGTCGAAACATTTGGGTTTATTTGTTGAAGCAGAAGTCTGAAGCTTTTTATATATTCAAGAGGTTTAAAGCTATGGTTGAAAAGGAGAGTGGAAAATATATTAAAGTCTTGAGATCAGACATAGGAGGTGAGTATATGCTATTTGATTTCATGGATTTTTTTCAGTATCATGGAATTAAGAGACAATTTACTACTCGTTATACTCCATAGCAGAATGGAGTAGCTGAAAGGAAGAATCAAACCATTATGAATATGGCTCGAAGTATGTTGAAGGAGAAGCACATTCCAAATTAATATTGGGGCGATGCAGTTGTTTGTTCATTATATGTTCTGAACATAATTCCAACTAAGAGTGTAAAGAACCAAGTTCCACAAGAAGCTTGGAGTGGTAAGAATAACAACATATCTGATTTGAGGATTTTTAGGTGTGTAGATTATGCACATGTACATGAAGAGATGAGGAGAAAGTTGGATGAAAGAAGTGAGAAATGTGTCTTTGTTCGATACAATGAGGATTCAAAGGCATATAAAATCTATAATCCCATCACCAAGAAGTATGCTATCAACAGAGACATTGAGTTCAAGGAAGAAGAAGTTTGGGATTGTAGCATTGATAAAATTGCTTCAAGGGGAACTGAAATATCTCATGAATATGATGGTGGATATGAGTAGGACGTACAAGGTGGACAATTGATTCCATAGTCACATACACCTGCAACAAGAACTCATGTAAGAAAATCACCAGGAGTCATCCCATCACAACTAAGAATGCCCAGAACATATGAGCGTGGTGAACCATCAGGTCATGGTGGACAACACAAAGGATCAAAGGTAAGTGATGAATCAAATCCTACTTCATATTAATTAAGAAATAGAATTAGAGGTCAAAAGACTAGAAGTTTAAAAGAACTATGTGAGCAAAATGATGAAGTAGATCAAGTTTCAAATTTTGCATTAATTCCATATGATCCTATAAATTTTGATGATGTTGTTAAGAAAGAAGTTTGGATAGAAGCCATGAATGAAGAAATTGATACCATAGAAAGGAATAACACTTGGGAACTTGTACATTTGCATGAAGATAAAAATTGTGTTGGTGTTAAATGGATTTACAAGACTAAGTTAAACAATGAAGGTGAAGTTGAGAAGCATAAGGAAAGGCTTGTAGCTCAAGGATTCAGTCAAAAACCCGGTATAATGAAAATTTTTCACCTGTAGCTAGGCTTGATACAGTAAGAATGGTGTTAGCCATTGCTACTCATAATAAATGGTGCATGTACCAAATGGATGTAAAATCTGCATTTTTAAATGATTTTCTGGAAGAAGAGGTTTATGTGAAACAACCTCCAGTATATGAGATTGATGGACAAGAATGTAAGGTCTACAGGTTAAAGAAAGCATTGTATAGATTGAAACAAGCACCCAGAGCATGGTATAGAAGAATTGATGAATACTTGAATATTAAAGGATTAAAATTGAGTGCAAGTGAGACAACTTTGTATACAAAGGTAAATTAGGAAGGTAAACTCTTGACTGTATGGATTTACAAGACTAAGTTAAATGTTGAAGGTGAAGTTGAGAAGCATAAGGAAAGGCTTGTATCTCATGGATTCAGTGAGCAACCCGGTATTGATTATAATGAAAATTTTTCACCTGTAGCTAGGCTTGATACAATAAGAATGGTGTTAGCCATTACTGCTCATAATAAATGGTGCATGTAACAAATGGATGTAAAATATTCATTTTTAAATGGTTTTCTGGAAGAAGAGGTTTATGTGAAACAACCTCCAGTATATTATATCGATGGACAAGAAGGTAAGGTCTACACATTAAAGAAAACATTGTATAGATTGGAACAAGCACCTGGAGCATGGTATAGCAGAATTGATGAATACTTGAATATTGAAGGATTCAACTTGAGTGCAAGTGAGACAACTCTATATACAAAGGTAAATTAGGAAGGTAAACTCTTGATTGTATGCTTGTATGTTGATGATTTGATTTTCATCAGGAATATTTCAGTAGATGAGTTTAAGACAACCATGAAAACTAAGTTTGAAATGATTGACTTAGGAATGATGAAGTATTTTATAGGCATTGAAGTAAATCAATATGAAGACAGTATTTTAATTTTTAAAAATAAGTATGAAAAGGACATATTGAAAAGGTTCAGGATGGTGAACTATAAACCAACTGTAACACCAATTGCAACTGGCACAAAAATCAATAAGAAGGATGAGGGGTCATGTGTTGATTTGACTCTATATAAAAGACTCGTTGGAAGTCCTATATATTTAACAACAAGAAGGCCTGATATTATGTTTGTTGTAAGTTTGATTTCTAGATTTATGGAGACTCCGAAGACCACCCATTGCCAATATGGAAAAAGTATCCCAAGATATGTTGCTCGAACAACTAATTATGTTGTCTATTATACATCAGATTCATATTTTAAGTTGATTGGATATATGGATAGTGATTTTGTAGGTAGTGTAGATGATAGGAAGAGAACATCAAGATACGTGTTTATCTTTCGATCAAACGTTGTAGCTTGGGTTTCAAAGAAGCAGCCCATTGTGACATTATCATTTGTTGAGGCAAGGCATGTTGCAACAACAACAACTATCGACGAGAAGGATTGTGATAGAGTTCTTTCATGAACATCAAGAACCAACTCAGATTTTCTGTGACAATAAATCATCCATTGCACTATCACGTAATCCTTTTTTCCACATGAAAACTAAGCATATTGATAAAAAATATCATTTTATTCGAGATTTGATAAACCAAGATGAAATTTTTGTAGATTTTTGCAAATCTGAAGATCATTTTGAAGACATCTTTACAAAGTCCTTAGCCAAGGAATTATTTGAAATACACAGAAATAACATTGGGGCTTGTGAACTATAATACTGTAGAGTTTTTATTTTTTGGTAAAATGATTAAGGGGGAGAATATCGGAAATTAATCATTCCATCGCCAAAAAGATGACTTATCTCAGTCGATCAAATTTTGAAGAGTACCACCACCCATAAATTTATTATAACCTCCTTATTCATTTAATGATCATCATCGCCGCACCATTTCATTTATGGATGATCGAATTTTTATGGATGATCGAATTTCAAAGGGGCAATGAGATATTAATGTTTTGGAAAATCCAAATTCGACTTAGGTATAGAAAAGGGGAAAGCTAACCGACTTATTGAATCAGTATATATCCATCCATGTAATTCAGATTTTATAGATGCACAGGTATACAAAGACATAGAGAAGAAATAGAGTGTTATCAGGGGATTTTATACATTGTTTATGTTTGTATCTGAGTTTGTAAACTCATGATGATGTTCATATTTTTTATAGAGTAATGTATTTTTTTGTAGTATGCATACCCTGTTTATTGTTTGAAAACTTCAGTTAAATCCTTAAAGTTGTGCATTGTTTTGTTGTAGAATGTTATTTAGATTTAGTACATAAGTAATGGGTGGATTTATTGTTGTAGGGAAGGATTCAGTGAAGTCATTTTGTTGTTGTAACATGTTTTTTTAGTCTTCTATTATGATTCCTATGTTTTTGTTATAACTATGTTTTTGTTTGTAAATTCATTTTTACTCTCTGCCAAAACACCTATTGAAAATATTGTTGTAGAACATAGTATCAGTCTTTGTGTAAGATGCAGGAGTGATTTAATTAATATTTTTTGTTGTAACAACCTTTTATTATTTGTTGAAACACATTGTTGAAACATGTTGTTGAAACACCTCTTTGTAGATTACATGTGCTATTGAAACACGCGGCCAAAACACATTATTGAAACACTTGGTTGTATCTTACAGGTGTTGTTACACAGTTTTTAAACTATGTAATAGATGCTTATTCTTTTTTGAAGCATTCCTTTGCAACCTTCATTGACCGCTTAGTCAATTAAGTTTTACCATTATGGTTTTACCATTTTTATAAACATACACTCAGAATTTTGTGCAACTTCTTCTAATAAAAATTAAATCTTTTTCTTCATCTTTTAACCTAGCAAGTATCAAAACAATGGGTAAGATTTCAACCATATGTCACATGATTGGCCTCCCAGCCTTGTTGGGTGTTGGCCTGTCTAGTCATAATTAATCATTGCTTATTATTTATTTCTTGGCTCTTGAAGCTATTTCTCCCATATTTCCCGTAAGAGAACATTTATCAAAACTATATCATGGATTTCTACATTGTTCCCAGCCAACATTCAACCATCTCCAGTATGATTGGCCTCCAGGCCTTTTGGGGTGTTTCTTAGGCTAGTGATACTTAATTGTTGCTTATTATGTGTTTCTCTGGTCCTGAAGGTATATCATCTATATTTCCCGTAAGAGAACATTGATAAAATTTATATGATGGATTTCTCAATTGTTTCCAGTAATATTTCAACAATTTTCAGTACGATTGGCTTCCCTGCCTTGTGGGGTGTTGCTCAGGCTACTCATACTTAATCAAATATTTTCTGTAAGGGAACATTTATCAAAATTTTATCATGGATTTATAAATTGTTTCCAAATTTACTTGTTTCAAAGTCCTAAAAAAATTGAAGTTGGAACTGAAGAATAGATCTAGATTGATACTTCGCGTAAATCACTAGAGTCATTTCTTACGCATAGGATCCCATTTTCTTACTTCCATTTGTGTATTGAATGCACGTTGTTCTAGTGTC
>SNQJ01S0045154.1:49447-71465 GCA_010110895.2 Picea sitchensis | reverse complement strand
TACCATGAGATTATACTCATTTATACAATGTTTTCTTATGATCAAAATGTAATATTACAAGTATATTAGTCAAAATATTGAAATGAACTGAGAATATAAGAGAGAACATATATTAGTAAAATGAGCACACCAACACAAGGAATACCAATATGTACTATGGGAAACCTGATTTGGGAAAAACCAACAAGAAAATGAGCAATGCACCTTGTTGTTTACAAAGAAGCATGGACTCACTATGGAGTTACAATAGGCACTATCACTTGTGAAAAAATTATATAAGGTCTGTTTCTACCTTTGTTCTACTCAAATATAACAATTATTTTCTCTATTCATCTATATTACAACTGCCTTCTTCAACATTTGGTGTATCGAGGGAACCCAATGCTTCTGCATATAGGAGAAATCCTTTTCACCATATAACCTACTCACTAGCATGATGAAATCCTTCATGGGTTCTCATAAATTATAGGTGCGCTACAAATTAGATGGGAAATTCTAAATTATTTCTTCTATCTTCCCACATAATTACAATCACCTTCATTGGGTCATGTTTTCTTGCAAATACCTATACAAATTCCTTGTCCAACATTACCTTAGGATATGGAATCTTGGAAATGGTTTTCATAGTGTGTGGGGTGTATGAGGAAAGCCTCATATTGTTAGCTAAGTATATATCTCTTTACTTAGTGATAGTCCTCCTAATCAACCAAAGGACTACATTGAAACAAGGGAGAATCTTTGGCTAGGTTGCAACTTTGTGAAATTGAGATAACTATACCATGTAGTTCATTTAGATAGGGTCCATTGTTTCTTTCCTATATCCTCAGGGAATAAATTATAGCATTTTTGGTGCTCTTTAATATGTTTCTAAAATCTTACCAAAAGTTTGATTAGATGGAATGCCAATGCTCAGAGCTATATCACTAAAGATGGGATCTCGTGATGTATAGCGTTGGGTTATTTTGAGATCTTCCTTCCACCCCAACAAATATTGGAAGCATTCATTTAATTATTTTGGCTCAATTCCCACCCAACATGATTCTTTTATGCAACATTTAATAAAAAAAATTCTCTTGGCCCAACACCTACCCAAAATACTGAGTGAAGAAATGCTTTGTGTTTTCTCATAGGTTGGGCTCCAACCCTAGATGCAAAAGTCTTACATGTCAAGTTATCTTTTCAATGTTTATCTTTATCTATACTATAATATGAAGATCATTGGCCTAACATTTTCTTATCCCTTGATGGAGTGTAGGTACAACCAAATATGTGTCTATCAGACCTATCATCTAGCTCGAGCGATGAAATTTTGAGAGGGAAAAGGGAAAACATATCCAACACATGTTACAAGGCTAAATCAACTAGAGGTGAAAAGGTTAGAAGAAAGTTTGGTAGGTGCATGAAATTATTTCTTTCTGAAGGAGGATTATGCTCTTATGACGATGAGAGCATAGGTGACATCGAGGTTCCCTTGAGGTACAAACACCTAATAAAATAGTGGGCACCCAAGGAACTGCCAGAGTTGGACACCGACTTCTGTGTTAATGAGAGGATGTATCGCATTGCTCCGTCATCCATCCATGGCCTTGGTTTATTCTCCATGGACGACATAAAGGTAAAATATGGTGGATTAGTTGAATTGTTTGAGTATGTTGGACCATGTTACACTTATGGAGTATGGTTGAGGTTGGTCCAATATATGTCTAGTATGTGGAGATACACACTCACCACAAATTATATACAACTGAAAGATAATAATAAAAATAAAGGAGCAACTATGTATATTGATGGAAAGCTAAAGGAATCAGGGAATATTGTAGGTCTTATAAATAGTACAAGGCTTGGGACAATAAGAAAGGAACCCAATTGCATTTTTGAGGAGCGTGAAGGTAATAGGATATTTGTATGTGCGGTGAAAACAATAACGATAGGTGAAGAGTTGTTGGTCAATTATAATCTGAATCGAGTTGACCCAGGAACGTCTTCTTTTTCTATGGTACAAAACCCATTATACCCAAACTTAAAAAGGGATTACTTAATTTGTGAATGTTTCATTTGTGACGAAATTTTATTTTATTTCTGAATGTTCCATTTGCTAATTTTTGTTCGATGTTTCATTTCCAAATATTTTGCTAATTTGTATGTGTGAATGTTTCATTTGATAATATTTTCCAATATTCCATTATTTCATATATTGTTTTTTCAATATTTCTTGCATGTACTAACATTCTTCTTGAAATTATGCTAGAGTGGTGATCGAGGCAAAGGCCCTGTTCCTAGCACCGCATCAACCAAAAATGATGAATATATAAGCAATGAAGAGATATTTGATTCTAGAGACCCCTTGCAGAAAATAGAATTGTCCCTAAGAAAGGCCAATAGGGAATTCCAGGATTTGGTCGTTGTTGGGCTAGAAACTGTTGAGGATTTCCAAAGGATAGCTGATTTGTGCGTTAAGATAGCAAATTATGGGGTAAGTCATGCCATCTAACAATATCAATTTTTGGTTTTAAATTTTGTAATTTGATATATGCAATTAACACATATTTCTCATTGTAGAATATTTTGAGATCGATGAGAGGGGAAGGGGAAGGTCCTGGTAGTAGCACCAGGACTGCAACAATGAACCCACATGGCCATGTAGCCACCAAACTATTTTCCACCCCAAGTGTTCCGCCTGAGACCGATTCTATACCTTCTAGGGGTGATGCCACGCCCCCACAGCACACGCCAGATTGTGTAGGTGGTGTACATGATCATGGAACTTATCACTCTTCCATTAATTGTTACCCTGGTGCTACACATTTCCAAAGCACAGGAACAACAACGGTATCATTTTTGGTCGACGAGGACATGGTTCCTCTAAAAATAGGACAATTACCAGGTATTTAATATATGTCTTTATCGAGATTCCTGTTATATAATTGTTTAAACAATCACATATCAGTGAGATTTAAATTACTAATGATGACAATGTTTTACATGAAACAATGTGTTCTACAATAGTTTTCATGACTATGCATTAGAACATTTTGGACCGACCATTCGACTATGATGGAATGGACAAAATTCCAAACTGAAAAACCTTCTTATATCCAGACTGGTTGGCAAGTTTGGTGACTCGTTCAATAAGGTAGAAGTACTAAAAAGGACCAACAAGCATTTGAAACATGTTAGAGAGGCATATAGGAATAAATTAGTACAGGACCCCAAGTGTGAATGCCCTTTGGCTGTCCTCAAAAGGGAGTGGAAAGAGATTATTCTCGATGCAAGAGAATTAGCGATGAAAGCACAAGGGAAGAAACCACCTAGCCCTGGAAGGTAAGAGGTGTTTTCAATTTACTATGATGGTCTTTTGTTTACTTTACGAGGAAAACAATCAATATCTAACATATTTCAAAATATTGCGTAGACTCCAAGACACTTCCAAGGAAACAAAGGCAAGACAAGAAAAACATGACCAACATAAACTGGGCCAAGATGGTTATGGGAGATTGGAGGCACAAGTTGTAAGTGCCTAAACATTTTACTTTTTTTTTATCATCATCAAAAAATATGTAATTCATTGCAGCGAGTGACTAATGATTTTGATATTTCTCAATGCAGGGGGATTTGTTCAATGACTAAACCACAGAAGAAGATCTAAAGTTTGGGTTCACACAGGGTTTTTAGGGCGTGGTGGCGCGAGGAAGAAGATTGGGGAAATCACCATGTGTCTCTCTGGAGGACATGGTAAATAAAATGAAAATAAAAACTTGTCGATTAGTTTTTACTCATTGGTTACTTGTAATGTAAAATAATGTGTGTCTTTTCCACATTCGCAGGAGAATAAAAATGCTACCAATGCTCCTGATGTATCGGCCGATGAACCACATCCTGACCCCCATATTGATTCAAGCATTATTTCCGAAGGACCATTACATAGTGGTATGCACACATATTTAATGTTTTTTCATTTTTCAATGAGTACTAATATTTAGGGTATATTATGTACTAAATACTTATATTGTTTCATATGGCAGAGCATGTAGATGTTGATCAAGAGCGGAGATCAACAAGCACAGAAACAACAATGTGGCCACCAACCACTGTTTCTACTGCACCGGCTAATCCAGGTATAAAACATTGTAATTAAATTTGTATTAATTAAATTTCCCTAGCAATAGTGAATAACAATATCACTTGAATTTTTTGTTGTTGTTGTAGCAATGGATTCCCATGATGCACATCCTCAACCTCAACATCAAAATACTAGACGTTCATCATGGCGTGAGGTGTTGAGTATTGATGATGCAACATTTCAAGAATGCCCAATAACTGTGGGAGATCAGTTAAATTATGATGATGACTTAATTTGTGCTTTCATGGAGACCAAAAAGAAGAAGAAGAAGAAGAAGAAAAAATGATTGGAAATTTTATTATTAATATAAATCCAATATATTTCTGGTCCAGTGTTTTTTTTTTTTTTTCCTACATGTCATGAATGTTATTTGCTTTCATGTTTTTTGTTTTAGTACATGGAAATGAATGTTTTTTTCTTACATTTAATGTTTCTGTCATTTCTAATTATAGTTGTAAAATCTAGATAGATTGGGTATGGGGAAATGAGAGTGATATGAGAGGGGGAGGGGCCAAAAGAGCTTCCACCTTCACGTGGTTGGTCCTGTTCAGTAGAGAATAATTTACTCTCGAAACAAAGAGAAGTTCATTTAGGTATTCGTATTTAGTCATTAATTTGTAGAGGTTGTTACATCTTTAATTACTATTCTGAAATATAATCAAGTCATGTGATGAATCACAGGATGGAAAGGAGCAACATTGGAGGCACCCCTTCACTCAAAGGTATGGATCTTTTTAAGGACTGGTTTAAGGTTATTTTTGGTTGATTTATGACTATCATTATATTTCATAATGAATGTGGAGATCAATGATTTTTTTTAGGAAATTTGAATTTAAGAAGACAAAGTTATTCTAACTCAACGAGTGTTAAGGATGCATGGCGGTGGGTACAATCCCCAAGGTATGTCTCTCTAGCCAACACTGTTGCTAGCCTAAATCAATGTAGTAGACACTAAATGCAGTGACCCTGAGGTTCATCATCCTCTTCATATGCTTCTTTCTCCTCCTAGGAGGTTCAAACCTCCTAACTTAACCTAGGCTAACCCTACATACCTTCCCCTAACCTACATCCTAAGCCTAGAAATCCTAGACTCTTAGTGGCCTAACACAAGACATCTAGACCTAATCTCTATAGATCCCTAACTCTACTAAAGCTACTAACTTGAGACTCAATTTAGGACTGACATAACTATTACAAAGACAATCCCACCATTTTAAAGCTAGATACAGATTCACTCTGACACAGTCCCCCATTCTTGGAATTCTGGGGGCAATTAATATATCATTTGATTTATTGCAATGTCTAGAACAACATACCATTGTAACTAACTAAAGCCAATAACTTGGATCATGTCCCTTCTAACTAGATTTAGGTACTAAGTTCCATATAAGTATACCTTGCAATTGTTGTTGTCACCATGCTTGTGTGGGTTTGTTCTTTTGGTCACTTGTTTATTAAATATTTCCTTGAGCTAATGATATAGTTGAACCTGTGACAAGCACACAATTGTAATTATGTTCCTTATAGTTAAGTGCAACTTATAATCATTTATCAAAAATAAGGAAATTATCTTTTTCTTAAATTTGGATTTGAGTCCTAGTTGATGCCATAATTTAGATTTATGTGTTGTGTGGTGATTAATTGTAGCAATGGGAAGAACTTCTCATCATTCAATTGAGTTTATTAATGAGGTTTGTATTGTCTTTGTCCGGACTATGAATAGGATATTTAAAACCCACTAGGATTTTGAGGATATCTCTTTCTTATCACAATTCATTTTCCACTACAAACCCTCTTTATGAAACCAACCATCAATCGCTAGGTATTTTTAATTTCACCCATGGTTACATAGTCAAGTCCTCTCAAATATGGACTCTCCCCAAAAGACATTGTCAAGCAATGAATTGACTAATCTTTGGTTGGTGACTCATTGGGGAAATCATCTCCTCCCTTCTCTACTTTTAGTACTATTTTTGTAGTGACATCAAGGGCTTCATCTTCTAATGAGGACGCTCATCCGTTTTTCATGTTACATATGAAATTTCCATTTTGTCATTTCTCTTTTAAAGTAGTTTAACTTATTTTTTTTTTATAGTTCAACTTCTATAAGATGCTACTATGATCCCACAATGGGTCACTACTCAATTGTACTTTTGAGTCCCATTGAACTACCTTTGAGATCATTAGTGAACATTGATAAAATTATCATATCTTGGTATTCTTACATTTCCCTATTATTGGGTACTTTCATTCATAAAAAGAAAAACTCAGAAGTCAGGTATCCTAACATAAAAAAGGATAAAAAAAAATGTTTTCCAGTAAATCCATAATCATTCATTTCTAAAGAAAATATCCATTTCACCTTGAGAAGCTCCCCAAAGGAAAGAAACATGCCATACATTTAGTAAAATGGGGATCAATTTTTTTTAGTTATTTATAATATTCATTTAAAGGGAGGCATTACTTAGGTCCAACTAATAATAAGTTTCTTATATGTCATCATTTTGAGAAGATCAATAATTTCTACTTAGGCAGTGCTGACATTAATAATACACATGCTTGGTTTGAACACAACTTTATTAGAATGGTAAATATTAAAAGTGTTTCAAGGAATTTCCTTTGGACAACACTCTTTCTGAATTTTGTTGTCCATATTCATTTGCAACATACCCTAACCTAGCCACCACTCTAAACTATTAGAATCCTAACGCAAGATCTCTAGGCCTCTCTCCTACTATCTAACGCAAACCGCCGACCCTCTGGTCGAGATCTGCATAGGATCTTTCTTAAATTATCCTCGAGCCGAAGCGCTTGATTTGATTCCCTGTGGGAACCCTCAGCGAATCCACAGGTCATTTATGAAAACCTGCCATGAACAACTTAGCACCAGGCACGAGCCTTACATCTCCATGCGATCACAATCTTGCCTTAGCGCAAGCGGTTCTCGAAACTCGTGAGTTCGTGAATCGAATACCCCTGACTCCTCTTTCTCCAAACGTCAATACCCGAGATGTGATACGGGTATAGTTCCTCCTTGTTAGTGCCTTTCACACATAACCACTGGCTAGGGCTTAGCACTAGCACTACTTGCAACTCACGACTTCGCGAGTTGGAGTGTCGAGCCTCGTGCTCCTCCTTTAAGAATCCCCGAGATGCAAAAGTCAGCGATGAGTTGACTCCTTTATCACTACTCGCAACTCATGACTTCGCGAGTTGGAGTGTCGGGCCTTGTGCTCCTCCTTTGCGAATCCCCGAGATGAAAAATTCAGCGACGAGTTGACTCCTTCAATGCAACGAGTACACACCACATGTCACCCATTTACACCTTTCTCTGGGTGTTTTTTGTTACACCACTTGTTCACCACGCGGTCCCCACCTAATGGATGTGCCACGTGTTCTACGGGCCCTCGGCGCTCGGCACCTTGCGACCTCACATTCAAACTAAAATTCTTTCAAACCCTGAGCCCCTGATATGTGATACGCCGCTCGGTTTTGATCCAACGGTTCTCCCGTGGCTTGGATCCAATAGTCTAGATCTCCTTCCTTGCTCCTCACAACTCGGGACTTCACGAAATGAAGAATTTGGTCTTCCTTCCGAACTCACGAACCCCGAATTCGCAAAATGATCCAACAACATGGGTTGAAACGAGATCAACGACTCACATTGACCCTCAAATCCTGGGTGATGAGTTTCACCAGCCGCTAACCACCTTGCAACTCTACAAGATCCAATGACTCTTGCAACTTCGACACTTCCTTCAGGAAGGCCTGTCACCATTCGTTCACTCTTCTCAAGGATCTCTGGCCAAAATGACTTGGCGTCCTTCCACTTGAACTTGACCTCTGTGAGACGATTTCGATCTCCACCTCCCTTTGAACACTTCAAAGGTACTATCCCTCCTGCACTCTCGCTTGCAAATTCAAGTCTCCAAAAGGAATCCTACTCGCACTCCTTGTGGAAAACTTTCAATTAACCTTTGGTTATTTTGAGTCTTTGACCCTATGCAGTCTTTGCAATAGTAGTCCTTCAGCCTTAACCTTAGTTGATAAGTTATGAGGCTTCAACCAGCCTACACACACCTTTCACAGCTCTGTGCTTCTCATGCACTTCTGCTAGTATGAGAACAACGATATCCCTCCTAAGCTTTATGAGATAAAACTCAAACCCACATCAACGCACACCTTGCAGACGTTCATTGCACTCCTTGCAGGAACTCTCAGGAAGAGGAACAATTGAAACTCATTCTTTTTCCCTCTCAGACTTCATACATTCAACATGAAAACATATAGACAACATAGCATTGAAACAAATGCGTAGCAGAGAAAACAAAACAACTGTGAACATGACATTTAACTAATGTAAACAATAAGGATTATAACACCATGAAAATTGAGTCAAAGCTTTATATATTAACTCAAGTGTTCCTATACATGGGTTCTTCTCTACAACTCTCTGCTACAACTCAACAACTTATGAATTCGAAATGATCATAATGTTACTATGATACAAGGGTGAGGGTGTCTATACTTTTTTTCCCTCCTACGCTTCCAAAACTATCTAATCTATTAAATTACATTCACCTACTTTCATTAAACAGACTTAAATGCCTATTACATCCGACAGATGAGAGCAATCTCTCAAGATCTGTTCACAACTCCAAGATATAAATGTAAGTGCACTTCCCCTATATATTACATTAATATACATTTATTAACCTTCAAGGCATTTCAAAATGTGTGCTCGTGCTTTTCCAACTGTCTCCCGCCTTTACGTTTGCTTGGCTAGTTGCTTACGATGCTCCTGCATCATACTCCCTCACTTAAAATATTTCATGAACTCTTGTTCATGAGTTCTTGCACAGTCTTTCCATGCCTTTGAATTTTTACTTCATCCTCCCAACTGACATATTCAACTGGATGTCGCTTCCATTTGACCAAGTATTCAAAATACTCTTTTCTCCTGGTCTTTTTGTTGATCCTCTTGTCAATTATGCTTTCCATTTGTGGCTTTTCAGCTATAGGCATTTGTTTGGTCCATCGAATTTCTTTCTCCTCCTCCTTTTCTCCTACTTCTTTAGCTCTGTAAGGGTACAAATCTACAACGTTGAATATCAGTGAGATTCTAACCCCATCGGGTAATTCAATCTCATATGCGTTTGCCCCAAATTTCCTGATGACCTTGCACAGTCCAATCTTCTTCATCATCAGTTTTTTATATGTTCCCCTTGGGAACCTCTCCTTCCTCAGATGTGAAAGAATCAGATCACCAACTTCAAATTGAAGTTATCACCTGTGTTCATCTGCTCTCCACTTGTATTATTGACTTGAACTCTGCAATCGCTCCTTGATTCAGTTGTGCAGCTCCTTCATTTCTTCTACAAAGTCCTTTGCACTAGCTCTTTTGAATTCAGCTTGTTCTTCATCTTTCAATTCAGAAACTCTCCTTGGTTGCATTCCATATACAATCTGAAATGGACTTTTCCCTATGCTTATGTTGAGTGAATCATTGTAAGTGAATTCCTCCTGTGGCAGAATGTGATCCCACTGACTTTGGTGTTCAGCCACTAAGCTCCTCAACAAATCTCCCAAGCTCCTATTTACAACCTTTGTCTGTCCATCCATTTGAGGATGATACGCTGATCTAAAAGACAAGTTTGTCCCTAGCTTCTTCCATAAGGTCCTCCATAAATGTCCTACGAACTTGGTATCTTGATCAGAAATGATACTCTCTGGAAAACCGTGAAGTCTGACGACTTCCTTGAAAAACAAGTTCGCAATATGAGTTGCATCACTGGTTTTCTAGCATGGTATGAAATGTGCCATCTTTGAAAATCTGTCTACAAATACAAAGATTGAATCATATCCTATTTGTTTCCTTGGCAGACCCAATATGAAATCCATGCTCACTACATCCCATGGCCTTTCAGGAATGGGTAACGATTGATATAACCCTATGTTCTGCCTTTTTCCCTTCGTGTGCTGACAAATTCTACACCTATCCACAAATTTATTCACATACGTCCTCATCCCTGGCCAAAAATATGAGTCATTCAACTTTGAGAATTTTTTATCATGACCGAAGTGTCCAGCTAATCCTCCGCTATGTTTTTCCTTTAGTAAATTCTCCCTCATAGAGCATCTCAGAATACATAGCTAATTGTATTTGAATAATAATCCATCCTGGATCATGTATTCAGTCCATTGGCTTCTGTCCCTAAGAATTGGATTCTCATATGCCTCATATGCTTCCTTAAAATCTGGGTCATCCCTATACATTTCTTTGAGGTTATCAAAACCCAAAGTCTTGACTCTGAATTCCTGCATAAGCAAACATTTTATGCTCAAATCATCAACAACTTTGTTAGCAGTTCTAGAAATATGCTTGATCACAAAAGTAAAATTATGCATGTATTCAACCCATTTAGCATTTTTTTGGTTCAACTTCTCCTATCAAGTCACGAATTGTAAAGCGTGATTATCGTTGTACAAAACAAACTCCTTGGGAACCAAATAGTGTCTCCACTTCTTCAGTGCTTGTATGACTGCATAGAATTCTTTGTCATACATTGAGTACTTAATCTTCACTTTATTCAGTTTTTCAGTGAAGTACGTGATCGGCCTGTCCTCTTGGATCAAGACCACTCCAATTGCAAATCCAGTCGTGTCACACCTGACCTGGAATGTCTTGCTGAAATCTGGCAAAACTAGAATTGGTTGCTCAGTAATCCTCTTCTTCAGCAGATTGAAGCTCTTTTCTGCTTCCTCCATGTAGTGAAAATATTTATGTCTTTTCTTCACCGTATCCATCATTGGTGCACTAATTCCACTGAAGTTTTGGATGAATTTCCTATAAAATCTAGCCAAACCATGGAAGCTTCGAACTTCAAACACGCTCTTCCGCAATGACCAATTCTTAATCGCCTTTATCTTTTCTGGATCCATCTTCAACTCATTTGAAGAGATAACAAAACCCAAATAAATGAGTTATGTCCTCATAAATGATGATTTATTCATATTGATCAACAATTTCTCTTGTTGTAACCTCTTCATTACTAGAGCTAAATGCTTTAGGTGTTCTGCTCCTATTCTGCTAAAAATTAATATATCATCAAGATATACAATGATGAATTTCCCAATGAAATCCTTCAGGACTTTGTTCATCAACCTCATGAAAGTACTGGACGCATTAGTTAAGACAAATGGCATGACAAGCCATTCATATAGCCCTTCATTCATCTTGAATGTTTTCTTCCATTCATCACCTTCTCTGATTCTAATTTGATGATATCTGCTTTTCAAATCAATCTTTGAAAAAAATTTGCTCCACTCAAAATATCCATCAAGTCGTCCATCCTTGGCAATGCAAATCTGTATCTAATGGTAATCTTATTGATTTCCCTTGAGCCTATACAATTCTCTAGCTTCCATCATTCTTTGGGCTGAGCACTGTCGGAACAATGCATTGACTCAAGCTCTCCTGAATCAATCTTTTGTCCATTAAGTCATGGACTTGTCTCTTAACTTCCTCATTTTCCTACGGCGTCAACTTGTACGCTGCTTTGTTCGGTAAACTGGTTTTAGGTATAAGATCTATGTGATGGCTTATACTCCTGATAGGTGGCAATGAACAAGGTAGTTTTTCCACTACTATATTAGCAAATTCTTCCAGCAACTCTTGAATTTCTTCTGGTAGATAATCTATTCTCGTACTAGTCAAAACAATTTTGGGCTTTTTGACCACAATAAATTTTGTGTCCTCCTTCTTCTTAACCTCATCAAGTTCCTTCCCACTCATGAGAAGTACATTGTTTCTCATCTATGTTTTCACCTCTTAGTTCTTAATCGGCAGCAACAAGTGCATCCTACCATTCTTTTCCAAGGTGTACGTGTTATTTCTCTCATCATGAACCACATTTCTATCATATTTCCATGGTCTACCCAGCAATAGATGACAAACATCCATGGGAATGACATCACATAATATTTCATCTTTATATCCTCCTATTTTAAATTCGACTAAACATTGTTTAGTGACATTTACCTGATCTCCTTTTTGTAGCCATGAAACTCTGTATGGGCTTGGATGTACAACAGTCTCCAGCTCTAACTTTTCTACCATCTCTGTAGATACGAGATTGTCTATGCTACCGATATCCACTATGACCTTGCATACTCTATCCTTAACTTTGAAAGCAGTCTGAAACAGACTGTTTCTTTGGGCCGAGTTTTGTGGTTCCTTTTTTGGTTTCAAGAGAACTTTTTGCATCATCAAGGATCTTCC
This sequence comes from Picea sitchensis, assembly GCA_010110895.2. Taxonomy (NCBI): domain Eukaryota; kingdom Viridiplantae; phylum Streptophyta; class Pinopsida; order Pinales; family Pinaceae; genus Picea; species Picea sitchensis. The sequence goes on along the minus strand of SNQJ01S0045154.1, from coordinate 59,064 downwards.
ACTCTCAGCATCTTCTGCCTCAACATTCTATCCTTGAGCTTCGACAATGTGAGTTTCACCACCATCTTTCTTCTTATCTAGACACTCATAGGATTTATGTCTGATTTTCCAGAGACAAAACATTTCACTTCACCTCCTCTACCTCTTCCTCTTCCTCGGGCTCGAGGAAAATTATTTCTATCAGCATAATGCCTTCTCTATGAGCTTCCTCCCCTATCAGGTTGAGTTTGAGGTTTCTTCTCTTCCTCCTTAGGTTTCTGAATCCTGTCCTGGGCAATTATCTTGCCTCTGCTTTGACTTATACCTTAGCCTCTTTGACCTTGCTTCCGACTCAGCTTCACTTCAGCTTTCAGAGCCACCTGATAAGCATCTTCCATAGTCTAAATGGTCATCATGATCATCTCATCTTGAATGTCATATCGTAGACAATTCATGTACCTAGCAACTTTTTCATCATCGCTTTCTCGCTGAACTTCTCTGATGTTTATCCTATAGAATTCTTTAGTGTATTCTTTCACTGACATCAGCTTTTGTCTCAAATTCTACATCCTTCAAAACAGAGTGATTTGATAATCCCTGGGTATAAACTTGGCTTTCATCTTTTCAACCATTCTGTCCCAACTTTTGATTTTTTCCTTTCCCTTGCAGCGTCTGTCAGCCTGTAGTTCATCCCACCATAGTGTTGCATGCCCTTTAAGTCTAGTAACGACATGTTTTACTTTATTGTCTTCCTCGACATCCTCATAGTCAAATTATTTGTCTAGAGCTCTAATCCAGTCTAGAAGCTCTTCAACATCCAAGTTTCCCTCATACGTGGGAATGTCCATTTTTTCTCTGGAACCTATCCTTGCAACAACCCTGAATAGGCATTCTTCCATAGCATCTTCAACTGCAACTTTTTCATTTCCATCTTCATTTTCACTTTCATCTTCGTTGATATCCCCAGTTTCAACTATGTGCCTCTGTGTTGTTTCCATAGCATCAAGCCTAGAACATAATTCAGGCATTTCTCTTTCCACTGTTGGATCAGGTATTTGCTTGTCTCTTCTTCTCGGTGGCATGGCTGTAAAATTTCTCCCTTCTCTCTGCTACATAAAGAAAGGAATTTTTTCTAGGCTCTGATACCAAATGACGTAGACCCCCGACCCTCTAATCGAGATCCACACAGGATCATTCTTAAATTCTCCTCGAGTCGAAGTGCACGATTTGATTCCCTGTGGGAACCCTTAGTGAATCCATAGGTCCTTTATGAAAACCCTCCCTACGTAACTTAACACTAGGTGTGAGCCTTACATCTCCATGTGATCCCTAGTGCAAGCGCCTCTCGCAACTCGTGAGTTCGTGAATCAAAGACCCTCGACTCCTCTTTCTCCAAAAACTGATACCCTAGATTTGATACGGGTATAGCTCCTCCTTGTTAGCGCCTTCCACACATAACCACTGGCTAGGGCTAAGCACTAGCACTACTCACAACTCGCGACTTCACAAGTTGGAGTGTCGAGCCTCATGCTCCTCCTTTGTGAATCCCTGAGACGTGAAAGTTAGCGATGAGTTGACTCTTTTAGAACTACTTGCAACTTGTGACTTCGTGAGTTGGAGTGTCAGGCCTCATGATCCTCCTTTGCGAATCCCTGAGACGCGAAAGTTACCGATGAGTTGAATCCTTCAATGCAATGAGTACACACCACCTGCCACTCATTTACACCTTTCTCTGGGCATTTGTTGTTACGCCACCTATTCACCATGTGGTCCCCACATAACGGATGTGCCACATGTTCTAGGAGCCCTCGGTTCTCGACACCTCATGAACTCATAGCCAAACATAAATTCTTTCAAACCCCAAGCCCCCGATATGCAATACTCCACGGGGTTTTGATCAAATAGTTCTCCCGTGGCTTGGATCCAATGATCTAGATCTCCTTCCCTGCTCCTTGCAACTCAAAACTTCATGAAACCAAGAATTTGGTCTGTCCTCCGAACTCACAAACCCCAAATTCGCAAAATGATCCAATGACGTGGGTTGAAAAGAGATCAATGACTCACAATGACCCTTGAATCTTGGGTGATGGGTTTCACTGGACTCTAACCACCTTGCAACTCTGCAAGATCCAATGGCTCTTGCAACTTCGACACTTCCTTCATGAAGGCTTGCCACCGTTCGTTCACTCTTCTCAAGGATCTCTGGCCAAATTGACTTGCATCCTTCCACCTGAACTTGACCTCTGTGAGACGATTTCGATCTCCACCTCCCTTTGAACAATTCAAAGGTACTATCCCTCCTGAGCTCTCGCTTGCAAATTCAATTCTCCAAAAGGAATCCTTCTCGCACTCCTTGCGGCAAACTTTCAATTAACCTCTAGTTATTTTGAGTCTTCGACCCTGTGCACTCTTTGCAACAGTAGTCCTTTAGCCTTCACCTTAGTTGATAAGTTCTGAGGTTTCAACCAACCTGCACACACCTTTCATGGCTCTGTGCTTCTCCTACACTTCTGCTGGTATGAGAACAACAATATCTCTCCTGAGGTTTCTGAGATAAAACTTAGACCCACGTCAATGCACACCTTGCAGATGTTCACTTCACTCCTTGCAGGAACTATCAGGAAGAGAAACAATTGAAATGCATTCTTCTTCTCTCTCAGACTTCATACATTCAACATGAAATCATATACACAACATAGCATTGAAACACATGCGTAGCAGAGAAAACAAAACAACTGTGAACATGCCATTTAACTAATGTAAATAGTAAGCATTATAACACCATGAGAATTGATTCAAAGGTTTATATATTAACTCAAGTGTTCTTGCACATGGGTTATTATCTATAGCTCTCTTCTACAACTCTACAACTTATGAATTCTGAATGATCACAATGTTAATATGATACAAGGGCGAGGGTGTCTATACCCGTTTTCCCTCCTATGCTTCTAAAACTGACTAATCTATTAAATTACATTCACCTACATTCATTAAACAGACTTAAATGCCTATTACATCTGACAGATGAGAGAAATCGCTCAAGATATGGTCACAACTCCAAGATATAAATGTAAGTATGCTTCCCCTAGCTATTACATTAATATACTTTTATTAACCTTCAAGACATTTCAAAATGTGCATTGGTGCTTTTCCAGCTGTCTCCCGCCTTTACGCTTGCTTGGCTGGCTGCTTATGATGCTCCTACATCACTCTCCTAAAAACTCACATCCATCCTTAGGACTATCTACCATTTGCCTGTCCTAAGCTATTTTTTCATCCCCAACGTACCTAATGTTGACCTATTTTCATACTAGCTCACCCTAGGATATCTCCCCTTTCATGCCTAGGCCATTATCTCCCTAATGCAAGGCCATTAACCCTATCTCCTAAACATTTAGACACCCTGCAGCTACCTACATAAACCCTTACTGTTGACTATCCTGAAGTCTTAATTTAAGACCCCATTCCACTTTGACACACCCCTAAAAACAAACTCACATACCTCATAGTCACTCTACCTAAACCGCCTCCCAAACTCTCCACCCAAAATCATAGTAAAACCTTCAATTATGACTATGTGAACATAGTCATTCCCAACCACATTTAATTTTTTTTGACAGAGATAATTCATGGGGAACATAACCTACAATCTGCATACATAAGAAACATTAAAAATATTAACTTGTGTGTATTTGGAGGGGTTACATATCATTTGCATTTGCATATTTAGGACAAGTAGGACTGATACATATTGAGTTGAAGTCAAATAGATAGTCCCAACTTCTTATATGTAATGAACTGAGAAGGATACTATTGGATTATTGGATTGACACATATGAAACATTTTGTGGCTTTGAAATATTGATGTCTTGAAATTAGTTTGATCAAATTCATAGATACTCCAAAGAAAATTATTGTTCTCTATTAGGCAATTGTGTATATCATTAAAATTTAGTCATTGATTGATCTTAATAATTTGAATACTTGCATTATTCTTGATATTGAAAGCATCATCCTCTAGGAATTGTATACAAACACAAACACATATGGCATTTGCACACTTAAGTGAATATCTTGTTGTCACATACATTTCCTTGAATCATTCATTGAATATATTTTAGATGAGTAACATGAAGAGTGTTTTATTATTTCATTGTATGTAGTTTTTGTCATATCATGGTCTATGTGAAATCTAAAATATTTTCACTCTTTGTTGTTTTCAGAAATAAAGAATCTATGTACATAGGTGAAAGAGGAGCCCTTAGTAGGCAAAGTTTCCATTGGTGGATTGTTTAACCTAGTGAACCATGAAGGAAAACATGTAACAAACCGTGATTTTATGGAAAAGTGGACACCAATCTATTTTGGCTCTACTCACTATACTGATATTTGCCTGGATGAAATTTAAAATGGTTGTTGAAATTGGTAAAATAAGTATGTTATTAACTCTTTCAATAATGTAGGTTCAACATTGATTTATCATGAAATAAAATTATTTTCCTTGCATGAAAAAATGTTATGGGGATATTTACAAGTAGTAATCATAGTTCAGAATTGTTTTTCAGCCTAATTGTATCTGAAAATTGTGAAATATTAAAATTGACTCCGGATAGATTATTTGTATAACTACCAAATGCACATATTTTAAGTTAATACATTTCATAGGATTTCCTTGTTTCTTATTAATATGAACATTTTACATAGCTATGCCTTCAATTTCTATTTCCATCTCGATGAGATATGTATTAAAATTGGTCATATGTTGGATGTGACTATAAACCTCCTAGGGCTTGTATCAGGCTCAGGAAGGCTGACTATCTTCTTTACATGTCGTTGTAGCTTCTAAATTTCATCTTCTTGTTCCCTGGATTTTTCTCTTAGGCATTGATTTTCCACATCTAACAAGAATTCCTTCGATTTAATAGTGCCCAACTACTCCGTAATGGAGGTCTTCTGCTGTGAACGCTCCTCCACCCAATGCTCTAGATTCACCTTCCACAATTTGAGGCTTGATATTAAATCCCCTAGAATGGATTGAAACTCATCACAATGGTGCTTACATCTAGAAATGACAAGGTAAATTGGATCACTAGCATTGACCATTAGGGGGTTGACTCCAGTGTCAGCTCCCAAGTACATAATGGAAGTGTTATCTCTCCAAGAAATCACTCCCTGATTGTAGAAGGGTGTAAGCTTAGTAACTTAAATAGATCAATAAACTATGGAGGAAAAAGGATCAAATCAGATGACATTATAAACTCACATCCATTTAGAGAGACATGGGTCACTTGAAAGACCAAGGATTTCAACTATGTTTCTTAGAAGGTTATAATCAATGTGTGAAAACATGGAGAAGACTCATTATGCTAGCAAGAAATACCTACACAAAGGAATATGTGAATGGCCAGTAATGATAGGTAAGATACTTCTTCATACCAGCATAAACATATATAATATTTGTATACAGTAGATGGCCAGACATAATAGGTAAATACTTGCAGCTTAATCTTATGAGTGCACTGATAGAATGACAACTATTTGGCACTAAGACAAACATAAGAAGCAATGTATATAAGTCTAATATACCAACAAAGAGATGGGATGACAACCTTCTGTCAATGAGTATACATAAACTTGGAAAGAATGGATATGAAAAATGAACAAACAAAGTGAAAGAAGCTCTATGTCAAGCTATATTCATGGACATCTCCAAAGGATGAAATGTACAAGTCTTCAAGAATAGAACCACAGTCCTCAGACTATTTTACTCCCCTTTGGTGTCTTAGAATTCTTAGGCTTTTATAGCCTTTACATCAAGGTTTCAAGATCCTAATTTAATGGATCTGAAATACCAAAAATAAACATAATCAATTTGATATTTTAGCATAAATGATCCAATATTATCATCATAAGTCGAATTTGACAACTTGGAGAATTATTTGGCAGCTTGCTGGTGAAAATCACAGATTTTGAAATCTGTCTTTGATGGCTGGGCAATTTCTGTCAAGAATAAACATGCCATTTGGCTTCATTCCCTTACCATATGGCTTCAAAACTTGATGAAGAGGATGATCTAGCTTTTGATGATTATTATATTAAATTTGAGATCATTCCCACAGATTTTGGAAATGGAAAAACACGATCTAGGCATAAAGAAGACCGATCTCGACTCTTCAGATCTTTCGATGGCTTACTAGTCGTGTATTTTGACTTTTAGACGCCGAAATTCAGAGCTTTTCAGAATCTCATTACACTTTAAATTTCACATTTAGCCGTTGAAAGCTAAAATTAACCTTTGGCCTATTTTTATAGGTGAAATCCTCATTTGATTGAATTTATGTGAATTTGAGTCTTTCTCAAAACCTCTAAAATTTTAAGATTTAAAAATAAAATTATTGTCTTTAATTTGAGATCATTCCCACAGATTCAGGAAATGCAAAAACATGATATGAGAAAAAAGAAGACTGATCTGGAGTCTTCAGAGCTTTCAGCGGCTTATTAGTCATGTATTTTTCCTTTTAGCCGTCGAAAATCATAACTTTTCGACGACTCATTAAACTGTAAATTTCACATTTAGCCGTCGAAAGCTAAAATTAACCTTTGGCCTATTTTTAAAGGTGAAATCCTCATTTAATTGAATTTATGTGAATTTGAGCCTTTCTCAAAACCTCTAAAACTTTAAGATTTAAAAATAACTCTTCTACCTAATGATCCTCTTATCATGTGATTAGGGAAATATTAGCAACTAATTTTTGATCGCTAACAAAACCCCAACATTATTCCTGTGTGAATGGCATATTTAAAAAAAAAAAAAACCCAACATTAGTCGCTCTAGCGACGAACAGGTTCGTCTCTTGTATAGCCAGTTGGTCGCTTGACTAAGTTTTCCAGGGTTATCTTCGTCACTCTTGCGACTAATATTAGTCGTTAGACCAACTAACATTAGTCGCTAGACCGACTAATTATGGTCGCTAGAGTGACCAAGGTTATGTTTTCCTTAGAGATTCTAGCAAGGCTTGTGACTAAACTGGGTCGTTAGACCAACTAACATTAGTCTCTAGACTGACTAATTATGGTCGCTAGAGTGACCAAGGTTATGTTTTCCTTAGAGATGCTAGCAAGGCTTGCAACTAAAGTGGGTCACTAGACCGACTAATCTTGGTGGATGGACCTAGGAATGGTAACTTTTCCCTATTGTGTATAGGCTTCTTTTCCCAATCGCTAGAGTGATGAAGATCCATGTGTAGTCGCTAGACCGATGAAAAAAAAAAATCATCTGGGTCGCAAAAACGACCCTATTCCGACGAAACTTCATTGCAAAAATGTTCAAATTTAGTAGTGTGTTCTAGTTATATTGTTGTTCATCTACCATTTCTAGCTATTTATCTATGTTCTGCATACTTTTTTATATCTGGAATATTAATGTATATAATTCATGTAATCACTACTTTCAATTTTCCAGTCATGTGTCAGAGTCTAAAGTACAAGAACTAATACTCCTCCAACTGAGAATTCCATCTGCAGTTGGGTTGATGTAATCCTCTTCACGTGCGATAGTTCCACATACCTTCATTCTTACGAGGGATCCAATGGTGAAATAACTTTTTATTCTCTAGATTCAAATATCATCTTCCTTGTCTTCAAATTGATAATAACATCGTTATCAAATGCCCAATCCAGTCCCAACAATGTTGGATAGGGTGAAGTTTTATCTACTATGTCAATGGATTCAAAGTCTACCATTGTACGCACACCATATATATCTACTAGTATTCCCTTCAATATACCAATTGGCACCACTCTGTGATGATTTTCTAGCTTCAAATGAATAGGTGAATACCCCAATGTGGGTTCCCCGATAGCTTCCCATGTCTTCTTTGGAAGAACATTTCCTTCATATCCTAAGTCCAATATAATATCCCCCATATTGAAATCTCAAATGTTTGCATTCAACATGAACTCTCTAATTGTTCTTCTTTTCTTACGGACTTGATTAATTGTCTTTACCCATTCTTCCCTAGAATTACAATTTTCTAAAATATTTTCTAATACTTTCAAATATGACTTATCATTCAATAGCTTTACACAAGAGACCTAAATTTTTATTAAATTACTGACCTTTTCTATAGGATGCTCCTTGTTGGTTTTATCAAATAAGGGAGGAATTTCATACACTGGTACTTCATCTTCTAGATTTTTTCCTGACGTAGAAGAAATGTTTTCCTTCAAAGTCTCATGTCTAGCTTCTTTAAATGTCTCTTTTTATTTTTGTGCATCAAAATTCTGTTGTTCATGTGTTGTATTCTTTCTGACCCATTGGTACTGATCTTGATCCTTCTTTGTTGCATCTACTCCAGTATTATCTCCTCCTCTATTAACTATGTTGATATTCTTTCCATCCTCTTCATCTTTTCCAAAAAAATCCATTGCACATTTTGTTTATTCTTGTATTTGTGTCAATAGTGTTGAACAATATTTTGTATCATGGTATGCTACGCGACAATACATACATGTCGCAAGTGGTTCTGGACAATATCTTTCGTAGTGTCTAGGATTATGATATTTTTTACAAACTATTGGTCCTCTACCACCTTCAAATATTCTTCCTCCATGGCCTCCTTGTTAATGCTTATTCCATTATTATAGTTCTTTGCATTTCAATAGATAAGAGAATCATAAGAACAAGATCACTGAGAAATACACATTCACAAGAGACACAACATTTATCCCGGGAAACCCTCTAGGGGAAGAAAACCCAGCAAAACTTCCTTACCATAAATAGCTTAAACAATGTTCAAGAGATAACTCAAACCAATACAGAAAGTCCTCTCCAAGAGATGCGCCACTCTTCTCCCTCTCTCCAACTGGTAATTGCATCTTGCCTCATAAGAGAATGAGAAAGTGAGTTGTGTGTTTGAAGTGAGGCGCTAGCCTCTTATTTATACAAGATCGACAGGTGTGAAAGGTCACAACTGGCAGGGCCGACCTCTCACTCTGGGTGGGTAAACCCACCTTTAATCAATTCTAGGTCTTCCATAATAACTGTTGGGGCCGACTTCTTATTCTGCACTTTGTAATTGTACGATGACTAATCCGCAAAATGGGATTTGGTCCTTATAGAATTACCGACATGATTAATCCTCAATGGGGATTAATCCAATAACAATAATAATAATAATGACATGATTAATCCTCAATGGGGATTTAATCAAATAATAATAAGAATGCTCTTCGCAGTTACATTATTTCAACACTCCCCCTTAACAAGAAGGGTATTCTTCATCAGCATCAGGTGAGAGAGGTCTGCATCATCAGTGGCATCTGGAGGACAGTATCGTAAATATCATCTTGAAACATTGTCTAGCACATTTACGAGTCATCGGAAGTTTTCTTCATCCGCAACATCATCATTCTTGAAAGAATGCTATCATCATCTGCATCAAATATGTATCAAAAAAATGATACCTCATCACAGCACTAGGTTGGCACATCACAGTACTGCACTAGCTCAATGTCACAACGGTTAAGCTGGTAGCTTAGTGTCAGTCACATCTTGCTTTATGTCTAACAACTAGGTCAGAAGCAAGTAATATCATCATCTCGCTTTACGTCTAACAACTAGGTCAGAAGCATGACTC
>SNQJ01S0045153.1:39312-49437 GCA_010110895.2 Picea sitchensis | reverse complement strand
GTTTAGCATGGCCTTAGGAAGTTGATCCAGCTACAATTTTTTCTCTACCAACTGGTTACTCTTCCAGTCCCTATAGAGAATGTTATTGATGCCTCCTACATCCAATTGTCACATCATTGAGTCCATGATGTTGGAGTTCACCATATGTCTCATGCTCTTGTTCAAAGGAAGTCTATCAACCTGTGTCGACCACTCCTCAGAAATCTTGACTTTGCATGTCGGCCATACCCTTAGTTTGTCTCAGAATCACATGATACTTTGGTCTTATCATGCAACCTGGCCCTACTTTCATCATTGGTAGGTCACCTTGAACCTAGCAATCGACATTTCATCATTGGTCATTGACTAGGTGGTTTCCCTTGTGTTCGATGGCAAGACATCTACTCACACTTTGGGATTCATGTAGTGTCTTGGATGCCATGAGCCTTATTGGTGGTTTCCTCGCCTTTGTCGGCAGTTTTTCATCATTGGATGCTATTCAGAGGGTCCTTTTCATGTATCGCTTGCATTTGGCACATGTGAAAGACACACAGGGTCGTTAGTTCATGAACATGTTCTTCGTCTGATCTCCACCAAATCATGAAGCTCATGCTTTGTTCCTCGTGCTGACTGATGAGAGATGCCTCAATGCTCTCCTTTCAGTGGGTCTCCTTCCATCGACTTCAACTCATTTATTCTGGATATGGAACCTAGAGTTTTATGAGTACCTTGAGGCTTGCAGTCATTAGTGGTAGGTTCTCTCACCATTGACAGATGGGAATACATCAATGTCTCCTGATCAATGGATCTCTCAAGTGTTCGACACCAACTCCTTTATTCACATTTGTAGAGATGTACTCGGTGCCTTGATACCTACTTTCATCATCGGTAGGTTGTCTCGCATTTGTTAACGGTATACTTCAATGACCAGTAATCAAATGATGTCTCATTGTGTTCAACCTCAACTCATTTATTCACATGATGTAGACTTGCACCATTGGCAGATAGTGTAGAAGACTTGAAGACATCACTATGTGGCTGCATATTTCCTGAGCTGTTGCTTCCATTTCATTGGACTAGTACCTATTTGACTTCAGTGGTCATGGGAGATCAGATTGTACTACATAGTATACAGATATCTTCAAATTGATTTTTGAAACTGGTTTCACTGGGCCTTGTTCGTGACTATGACAGATTTTGGCATATAACCGCATTTGTATTTTCCTATTCATGGCCATGAACACTTGTTTGGTATATTTTTCACATGGATCTGCATTGTATTCTTGGCAGCCATGTATGCAAATTCAGTACATAATGTAATGCAAAATTGAGTTCATCCAGCTGGTTCTCTACCATTCCACTTCTGGATTATTTATAATGTATTTCAGTCATCGCAGATACTCCTCTGATCTCACACATTAAGGGGCATGTGTTATAGAAAGATTTGCCTCACCATTGCTATCTTGCACCGAGGGCCTTTTTTCCATTTCCCTATGCAGACTTTTTATCCCTTTTTTATGAATCCATAGCTAAAAACATACATTTTTCCACATATACGCTCCCTATCAGTTATACAAGATGCGTATACACTTGTTGTTCCACTACAGCTCGTGTATATCAGGATTTGTGCCAAAAAATAGAAAATGAGGTTAGGTTTCCATGTCACAACAGAAGATCTCTGATCCTTGGCCTTCCATATACTAGAAACATTCTGACTCGGCCCTTCAGTTGCATTCTGAAGGCTATAAGAGCACAATTTCAAGCTATAGAAAAGAGGAGAAAGCATTCAAATTTGAGAGCAAAGTTACTCTGGAGAAATTACTTCATATTGAGTCTGCATCCCTTTATCCCTCAAGTCTGAACACACTGTTCAACCCCTAAGCTCTTCCCTTATTATCGAGAGGACCTCTTTGCCTCTTTCTCATGAGCTTGTCGTTGGTGGAGGATTGAAGTGGTGGGGACCCAGTTGGAAGGAAATTGGTTTCTTGGTTTTGAACCATGTTGACACGGAAGTCTGTAATGTTGACACTTTTGTTGATCAATTATTAATAGAAATACTCCTTTCCCGTCCTATTGGTATCTTGCAAATATATGATTATTATCCATGGGCGTGTTTGTAATGTTTATTGATGGATTATGCTATCTGATGTGCTAACCCCTTTTATATCATCACTATATACTTGTTTTTCTTATTTGTTGAGAACTTCTCGCAGGTATTAAACTTTGGGTCAAAGTACTCAACGGTGGAACATCATCAAACATTGGATCGAGGTAGGCCTCTTTCTTGTATTGCACATTAGTTTATATAGCATATGTTGGAATTGAGTTGATTTCTGCAGTCATACCTATCTGTTGTGGTTTACCCTTAGCCATAAAGAGTTTCTTCCTTGTAACAAATCTTTGCACAGAATGCCACCCAACTCACATGTTCCCTTGACTCGCGGAGGCCCAAAAGTTATTGGCGCATCAAAAGCCTGCAGTGTTAATGAACCCATTTCCTCAGGGGGGGAATTTAACTCAAGCCTCTACGAACGTAGATGGGGGTAGTCAGGGACCCCCTTCGTTGTCTAACAATCCCTCGATTTCGAATGTTTATATGTTGAAAGGTGAATCTCACATAGCTACTAGGACACATGATTATGGAATTCCAAACACTTCTGAGAAGGGTAAAGAGGTTGAGAACCCATCTGTTCCTCTCCAGATCGAGAGAACGATGGGTGATACAATGACATGCATCTCGAAAGGGGCGTTCAAAAGGCTTCACACAATCCAAGTGCGAGGGCCACCCAGAATTACTCTGTGGTGGAGGATTTGTCACAAACCCCTTGCGCGATGTCTTCTTTAGAGTTCCTCCAGAGCTACCCTTCGGAGAGAAAGGATCTGCTAGCTACCTTAAGATATGCTAAGACATGTAATACGAGAACTATCATGCTTGATACGACTAACCTAAAGCCTCATCTCCCATACCACGTCGTGTTTCAGATAGTAGTGGCTCATCCCATGAAATCTTTTACCCAGAATATTTTTTGCACGGTGGTTGATGAGGGTGCCTTGACATGAGTGATGTCATTGGCATGTTGGAAGGCCATTGGCCAACCCATTCTATCTCTGTCACCTACTATTATGACAACTTTCAACGATCGTCCTTTCAGACCACGTGGAATGATCCCTTCTTTCCCCATGCAGTTAGGAGGGAAGACCATGTGCATTGAATTTGAAGTGGTCGATGTGCCTCTCGACTACAACCTCCTGTTAGGAAGGAGTTGGACATATTCTATGCATGCAGTGGTCGCACAGTTTTTTGGCTCTTTTTGTTTCCACATGAGGACTGAATCGTGACCATTGATAAATTGTCTTTCTCCAGGCCTAACCCTTCATTGGGCACATCCACGATCCCAATGATTGATAACCCACAGCCCGACGTCGTCAATGTGGGGATTGGTTTTTTCCCACCTCTAATGGGTACTTTTGATTACCCACCTCCTTCCGGCGATGTCAAGATGATATCGGTTGTCCCCGACCAGCCTAAGGATAAAATATTTTCAATGTCGTCATTCCCTACGACTTACTTTAATGATCTGTGGATTCTTCCTTCCCCATCAACCATGATGGAAGGGACAAGGCACCATGGCATGTTCATGCCCTTGTCCGCGGTAGAAGTTGCGTACTCTATAGTCCAGCAAGCTTCATCTGACCTCGATTTAAATCCTGCACCGAAGTTAGATCTAGTTCTTGAGCCTGCCTGGGCTCAAGGTTCCCTTGCCACTACTGATTCTTTAGACTTGGTCTTGCCCTCTGACGAGGCGATTTTAGAGGCATTGACTGGTCCAGACAGACCCTGGGATGATCTCCATCATAGATCATATTTCCTCCCAGAGTTAGGAAGAATAAAGGCAGGAGAATTCATATTGACTATGACTGGAGACAGGTTTTATCCTATTAATCCTCTGGCTACACACATAGGTTATGTCGAGGGTAATATGGAAACCATCGCTAAAACGATACCTATTGATATCCCCAGAACCCCTGGCGTCATGGAGAATGTCTTCGGCGGAGCGGACTGATCCCCCGAGAAGATGCCAAGCATTGACAAACGAAGTGTCGAGCATGAGCAAGCTTTGTTGTCTTTCAAGGTCCCTTCAAAATCCGAAAGCAACATCCAATGAGACTACATTTATGTTTTTCAATCTCATCCGGATTAACTTAGAAAAGTAACCTCTCGGGTCTTCTTTTAAGCCCTTTTCATACCCTCTAAACATGAAAAGATTGTCGAGCGATCTTGTTGCCCTTCACGCTCGCCAAACTAAAATTTGAAGGCACGTCTATCCAGCGGTAGTTTACCCCTTTTTCGGTCTGGATGGTCAATTGTACGAACAAAAGTATAGTCTAGGAACTTCGGTTTACTAGAAGAGTTTTCTTAGGTATAAGTTTAACCCTTTTTCGGGCCTAAGGAACTAAATTTATGAAAAAGGAACCCCCACGGAGTCCATAGTTAAGCTCTTTTTTGGCTCCCTAAAATTGAAAAGATCGTCGAGTGATATTGTTTCTTCACACTCGTTAAACCGGTCCAGAAGAACATCCATTACGAAGTCCATAGTTAAGCTCTTTTCAGACTCCTTAAAAGTGAAAAGATCGTCAAGTGACCTTGTACTTTCACACTCGTTAATTGGTTCAGAAAAACATCTACTGGCATGAGTTTACCCATTTTTCCGGCATGTAGATTAAGGAGGAAAAAGGTACACCTTGGGAGATTCGTCTCGCCGGGAGAGTTCTCTTTAGTAGATTTTATGCTTTTTCGGGCTAAGGAGACTAAATTTAGAAAAAGGTAGCAAGTCCATAGTTAAGATCTTTTCGGACTCTTTAAAATTGAAAAGATTGTCGAGTGATCTTGTCTGTGTCACACTCATTAAAATGGTTTTGAATAGACGTCTTTTTGGTGCTAATTTATCCCTTTTTCGAGCCGACTAGACTATATTTGAAAAAGGTACCCCAGTGGAGTCTTCTTTTATGCTTTTTCAGACTCTCCAAAAATGAAAAACCACACTGATCTTACCTTCTCTGGGCTCATAAAAAATACATTGACGGGGGTTTCATCATGTCTTTCTAATCACAATTGCATCTCTGCGTCTTTGGCCTAATGTCGGCTCCATGTTTCTCTCAACTGAACCTTTGAAGCATGCCTTATACACAAGCCTTGTAGCACTTTGCGTCTGCGATCTGACACCTTGACCCATGGAGGAATTTTCCCTAAGTGTCTTTTTCCTGCACATGTCTCCTTGCTATGAGCATTAGTGTGTTCCTTGCGCTTGGAACTAGTATGTTTGCGACACTCATTCCTCCTTTGTAATGTAGCATTCTTTTATTCTTTTTCAACCTCTTCAAAATATTGAAAAAGACAAAAAAATCAAATATACCCCAAACAAAGGATGGGAAAAGTATTTTCTTTTTATGGCAGCACAATGAGTCGCCCTTGGACAAAGCACATCCTTTCGTTTGTCATCAAGCATTGGGATTTAATATGACCTTAGGAATTTGTTCTCCTAACATAGATCTATGTCCTCCTCCATTTGATTATTCTTCCAAACATATGGAGAGTTTGTGTTGCCTCCTGCATCATGAAATTATGTCAATGTCATGCTACCTGAGTCTGATCATCAATCGCGCTATTGTCCAAGGGAAGTTTTACCCAACTTAAGTCGGCCCTTCTGCAGTTTGTCTCTTGACCTCATGCCCGGCTATCCTGAAATTCCAATCAAGTCCTTGTTCAAAATCAATGAAGTTATTTACCTGATCACCGAGATCCTCTTGTTTGTTCCCTGACAAGTCATCGAAGACCTCTTGGTGGTGAAGTTGTACACTCACATTACACTCCTACCCGAGTTTTAAAGATCTTGAAGTTGTTTCTCTAGCTCTGAAGACCTCAACTCTAGCCATCAGGCATCATTGGCTTCTTGAAGATGGATACTATATATGTCTATCTTTGATTTTGAGATGTAGATCCACTATGTATTGCTCATGGATGCACTTTATATAGTTATATCACATGGATCTGCAGTGTATTTGATTGGCAGCCATGATTTATTTCATCCCGGGCATGGGTATGCCCAGCTCGGTGAGACAATTGTTATTTTGCAGATGGCACCTCTCGAACTCTAGTCCCGGGCTCACTCGCTTCGTACGTTGGTGAACATTTGTAATGTATTTCAGCCATCAGATTCTCTTCTGACCTCACACATTAGGGGGCATCTATTATAACCCTAAATTGTACCATACATGCATACCTAGCATCAAGCCATTTTACTTGCTATTTTTTCCAAGCCATCATTGAGCAACTCTTCTTAAAAACACTTTTTTTGAAGATGTATGCACCCTGCCCCACTACTGTCCACGTATGTATGCTAGCTGCACCACTATTGTCTGCGTACGTACGCTAGCTGCACCATTATAGCCTGCATATTACCACAAAATTTGCAAAAAATAAAAAGTTGCAAGGAATTCATTGAGATTACAAGCTATTGGGTGGTTTCCCAACCAATTCACCACCTATAGCCCGTCACTCAACCGAATAACCATCCTTTTTCCATATAAAAGGAGGTGTTGGGGTCTCATTCCAAGGAGAAACATAAGAATAGTGAAACTCTGCCCATTTCACTTTCCCCCCTTGCCCCAAGAATTTGCAGCCACATTGTGAGTTTTGAGCAAGAATTCCTTATTCTTCCCTTTTTCCTCATTTATAAGCCTATGCCCATTCTCCAGAGAGAAATGTGAGAAAAGAATGATATGTGGAAGCAGTTGGAGCTTGGTGAAGAGGATCCTAGGACCGGGTTCGAGGAGCAATCGTCGATCTCATTTTGTAAGTGACTTTGTGAGATTAATAAAAAGAAGTATTTTTCCCGTCCCGCCATATGATGTGTTCAATCTTTATGTTTGATTTAAATTTTGTCATGACATATAACCCACTAATTCATATATAGAATGCATGTTCATAGTTTCTTATTTGTATTTTGGTGAATGCAGGTCAGCCTTGGGAAGAGATTTGCAGTCGAGAAGCAACCGAGCGCATAGGGATCGAAATTGGACGCGGAGTTTAAGGTAAGACTACCAGATCCCTATACTTTGTACTTATGCATGAATGTGGGATATTGTCAATATAGTTGTTAAAAGTAGGAGACTTTAGGCTATTAGCTCTGCCTGCACTTTAGAACCCTAGTGTATTCAGTAGGGGAGTTTTCCCACTATAGCATAAAGCCTCTGTCCAAAAATGAAATAGTTTGCATACTAAAGCTGGAGCTCATGGAGACGACTTCCTTATTGAAAAAGGAAGAGATGAATTTGAGGTTGGGAGGGAGCACTGATGTGTTATTGATTGATGGAAAGTCATTTTTCAGTTCGAAAAATGGTCCAAGATGAGCAGTTCCTTTCTAGTTTCGAAAGTGGTTTGAGATTTCTGATGGACGGGCATTTTCCAGTTCGAAAAATGATCCAGATTGAACGGCCATTTTCGTAATGAAAATGGTTTGATGGATTGTTGATGTACCATAGACAGTGATTCCCCTTGTGGTTAACATGGGGAATGGTCTAGGACAGTCTCTCTTCTTGACGGTCACTCTCAATAGTGGTCAAGAAGACTGGTCCGCCTCGCCGGACAGTCATTCTTTCGAAGCTCATAGTTGTGAGTAGTTTCGAAGAATGGTCTGTTTTGGAGGTTGGTGAAGGATAGTCATTTCCTTAGGAAATGGTTTAGACAGTCATTCCCTAAGGCAGATTCACTCTCTCTAGGTTGCACTTTTCTTAGTGGCGGAGCAATGGCCCAGATAGGTGAATGGTCCAAGTTCAGCAATCAAGGACAGGCATTCCCTAGGGCAGATTCATTCTCTCCAGGTTGCACTTTGTTTAGTGTCGGAGGAATGGCCCGAGTAGGTGAATGGTCCAGGCTCAAAAATTGGGACAGTTATTCTTTCCTTGCTTGAGAAGAATAGTCCAAATAGCTCATCATTGATGGTTTACCCTCGAAGGCATATGCTCTTTCAGATCTCACAGATGTGAGTGGATGAATGGCCCAGATGATTCATTTTATATCATAACAATGTTTTCTTTGCAGGTTGATGATATATGGAGACTGTGTGTCTCGACATAATAGATGCATACTACTATGGTGGATGTGTTCCACTGATTGTGACTATATTTCACTGATCAAGTATCTGTGTGCTACTTGGTGTGGCAGTGTACCACTGGATTGTAGTTGTGTACTACTATGGATAGACACAGTTGTGTTTTATTGAATGGCATTGTTTTGATTGCCCTGAAAACTATCAGTAGTGTTGGAAATGATTATTAGCTAGATGGATGATCAATGGATAGAGATTCCCCAGACGGAAAATAGTCCAGGACATTTATTCTTCTATGACTTTTATTCTTCTAGGACATATGTCTGGATTAGAAGAATGGCTCTTATGTCACTATGTGGAGTGAGTGACTTATCCAACATCATGTTTGATTACTCAAATGGAGTATGGTTTCAAGAGATGATGCAGTTGATGACACTGATAGTGGTGATGGTGCTCATGATCTAATCATGAGTTAGTCTATACAACTATGTTGATGCTATCGGGTCAATGGTATNGTGGAAGGTATTTACCTCCACGTGTAAACCTGACGAGAATAGAATATTTCGGGAAGCAAGAAGAAACCCTAATCAATTGGTTAATAACCCTAGAAAACAAGTCGGCTCAAGAGAATGATTTGTATTAGGTTATTAGCCTCCAAGAGAATAAGTCGGCTAAAGGAAATATTATGTACTAAATAATTAGTACCTAGAATGAGAAGTCAGCCCAGGCAGTCTGCCAGAATTAGTATAAATACAGGAGGCCAATCTTCATTCTAGCCAGTATTCTCAGAACTGCAAAAGCAACACTTGTGCTCACTGCAGTTTGCCAGTTTGTGCACAAGTTTGGAGGAGAGTTGATGTTCCAGCTCCTGCAGCTAGCAGATTTCAGTTCTGGATTCTCTCTTGGTTATGGTTTGGACTCTCTGATCCGCTCTTGTTACTCATGTTTGGTGCACTATCCTTGGGAGAGGTGTGCTATCTTGTTTGGCTATCTAGCCTAGGGTTTGCTTCCAGAATGATTCTCTATCAAGGTTAAGGTGCTCGGGGGTGGCTTCGGCCTATGGTTGGGTGACAATAGTGATATTATCTATGGTTAAACGAGCACATCCATCATATTCTAACAAGGGAGCCTTCAGTTGTGAGAGAGAATACAAAGTTCAAAATATCAGTGTTGGTAATGTAGAGAAATAATCAAATGGACACAGGAGCAAAGGGAATCCAAAAACATTAATAGAGACTGTGAGAATATTGAGAATAGAAGTACATAGTTACAAACAAGACAATGAGAAGATGATGAGAGAAAAAAATCAAATGAATGCTCAAATGATGCAAAACCTAAATCAGTTGCAGAGGTAAGAAAATAATGGATTAGACTCAAGACAAGAGGAAGAACGAAAACATCATCAAAGAAGAGATAACTACATGAGAGTTTGGTCATTCAAGATGTGCTAGAAGAACTCATAGACATCACTCACCTCCTCACTAAGCAAGGAAATTTTATGCGGCTGACGACTCCATAAGTAGTCCAGAAGTGTCTCATGTTTGGAACCAAAGGAGAAGACATGAATTGGACAGTTTGTAAGGAGAGTTGTGTTTATTATTTGGGTTGGTTTTCATTGATGTCATCCCTTGAAGAAAGTTCGGTAGCGAATTCAGGTAGCACAAAAGTTTGGGTAATGGAACCAAGTTTGTTTGATGTATAATGGTATGAGTTTTAATATATTTGAAGGTAAGACTATTCTAGATGGATATTACATGTCATGCCATTTCTGGTGGTATGTGGAACATCACATAACTCCTCACGGTTAGGGAGTTATGGCCATGTGAAGTTGAAGAACCCTCATGAGTCATCTAGAAGCCCCAAAAGGTCAAAGTAGTCAAAGTGGTTGCAAAAAGGAAATTATTTAAATAATAAAGTGAAGTGATGAGTGTACTATAAGTCAAAGTGGATACAAAAAAGATTATTTAAATAATAAAGTTAATGGAGAAATTACTAAGTGGACAAGTGGTTGGAAGTGGGTTAGCCCTAAAATAAGGAA
>SNQJ01S0045153.1:17339-32281 GCA_010110895.2 Picea sitchensis | reverse complement strand
TATTATTGTTATTGGATTAATCCCCATTGTGGATTAATCATGTCGGTAATTGTATAAGGACCAAATCCCCTTTTGCGGATTGGTCATCGGGCAATTACAAAGGGCAGAATAAGAAGTCATCCCCAGCAGTTATTATGGAAGACCCAAAATTAATTAAAGGTGGGTTTACCCACCCAGACTGAGAGGTCGGCCCTGCCAGTTGTGACCTTTCACACGTGCCAGTCTTGTATAAATAGGAGGCTAGCGCCTCACTTCAAACACGCAACTCACTTGCTCATTTCTCTTATGAGGCAAGTTGCAATTACTAAAGAGAGGAGAAGAAGAGTGGCGCATCTCTTGGGGAGGACTATCTGTATTGGTTTGAGTTATCTCTTGAACATTGTATAAGTTATTTATGATAAGGAAGTTTTTGTTGGGTTTTCTTCCCCTAAAGGGTTTCCCAGGATAAATGTTGTGTCTGTTGTGAATGTGTATTTCTCAGTGATCTTGTTCTTATTATGCTCTTATCTATTGAAATGCAAAGAACTATAATAATGGCATAAACATTAACACACACAAGTTTTAGGTGGGAGAAAAGGTTGGTTGCACTTGCAGAAAGAACACCTTACAGGAACCCATCATAATATCTGTCCACTCCACTATGGACCTTAAACCATCACCAAAATTGTGGGTGACAATGCTTTTGAGCTCAACATTCCCCCCTTCCTTGGCTTGCACCTAGTGTTTAATGTGGACCTCCTTTGACCATACTTTACACCCTTATTGGACACCTTAAAGATAGTAGAACAATTGACACTGACAGAGATCAACCCTGACTACATTGAATAATAATCCACTGATCAGACCGTGGACACACAAGTCAAGGGTACTCACCAACAAAAGCTTAAACTTTATCGTGTTGTCAAAGCGGAGCAACTCTTGCACCAAGGCAAGTGGCTCACCTGGGGCCAAATTCAACATAAATTTTCTCATCTAATGGGGGAACTCAACGCAATGGAGACAATTTCTTGTTGAGGGAGGATTGATCATGGTGGATATTAGTGGCCACCCACCTCTTCCAACTGGCTCACATAATGCTTTCATCTTAGCAGTTACAGTTTTCATCTTGGCATTTTTTCTAGTTTTTTGGGTCCTAAACTTTCGGGGTTGTTTTGAGGCTCTAAACATCACTTTTTGGGCCTGCCACAGTCACACTATAGAAAAAGTCAAAGGATGATGATATAATGTGTATTCCTCGAATAGACCTTTTCAACAGTCTATTATGCACCTAAAATGAAAATCATATTCGAAAGTTATGACCCTAGGAAGTTGATGTACCAACTTACCCCATCATGGCCCACGTGATTTTTGGTGCTTCATCTCCCAAGATTAGGATTTTGGATGTCTAGGGTTTTATGTTTACTTCTTGATGCTTAAAGGGCCTCGAGCTCTCAGTGTAATGTGCTCATACGAATGCATGTAGCCACCACATCTCTTCTCAGAGATTAGCTACCACCATTCGAGCAAGATTGTTTTCATTCTGCATTTTACAGTTTCAGCAGATTTCTTTATTGAATAGAAGTTAAGTTCCATTGCATCTATGTTATTGTTCTTTGTATATCTATGTTAATGTTATAGATCTATGTTTCATTTCGTTCCACTCATAAATCTGGGTCACCAATCACATATGATTGAAGTGGAAGGTAAGATCATTAATCAGTTTGTTGTTCTTTTAATTGATTCAGGAGCAAGCCATTGTTACATTGATCCTAAAATAGTGGACAAACTACATTTGGACAAAAGTAACCTTGAGAAATCAATTTTGGTTCAGCTAGCCATTGGAACCAAAAGAAGGATCAATGAGATTGTTGGAGGTTGTCCAATAAATATGAATGGAGTGAGTACTAATGTTGATCTGAATATCATACCATTAGAATCTTATGATATCCTAATTGGAATGGATTGGCTAGAACAGCATCATGTTGTCCGAGATTGTCAAAATAAGACATTTACATGCCTTGATAAAGAAGGAAATCAGAGTACCGTGAAAGGAATTCCAAGACCTATTTCTATAAAAGAGATTTCATCCTTACAGATGAAGAGATGTTTCCAAAAAGGATGTCAATTATACACAACTCATGTGGAGGATCTACAAAAGATAAAGGGCCAAGCCTTGAATATTTTTTGGTATTGCAAGAGTTTGAAGATGTATTCCAAGCAATACCAGGATTGCCACCCAAGAGGGAAATAGATTTCTCTATTGATTTATTACCAAGAGATTCCCTAGTATCAAAAACTCCTTATAGAATGAGTACAAAATAATTAAAGGAATTGCAAATGCAGCTGCAAGAATTGTTGAAGAAAGGGTACATACGCCCAAGTGTTTCACCTTGGGGAGCACCAATACTCTTTGTCAAAAAGAAGTATGGAACATTGAGGCTGTGTATTGATTTTAGACAGCTGAATAAATCCATTGTGAAGAATAAATACCCTCTACCTAGAATTGATGACATTTTTTATCAGCTAAGAGGGGCAAAGATATTTTCAAAGATAGACATGAGATCGAAATACCACCAGGTAAGAAGCAAAGAAGAAGACATAAGAAAGACAACCTTTAGAACCAGGTATGGACATTATGAATTTGTAGTGGTGCCATTTGGACTGACCAATGCACTAGTTGTCTTTATGTGCTTAATGAATGACATGTTCAGAAATTATCTAGATAAGTTTGTCATTATGTTCTTGGATGAAATACTTATCTATTCTAAGTCCAAGGAAGAGCATGAACATCACTTGAGGTTGGTGTTGCAAGTTCCAAGGGAACATCAATTGTATGCCAAGTTAAGGAAGTGTTCTTTTTGCCAAGAATAGATCCATTATTTGGGGCACATTATTTCAGAACAAGGCATAACAGTGGATCCAAAGAAAATTGAAGCCATTAGAGGATGTTCAACACCAAGGAATGTTTCAAATGTTAGATTTTTTATGGGATTATCCATATACTATAGGAGGTTATAGCGATCTTCTCTAATATTTTCCATCCCATCATTTCTTTACAAAATAAAGGAATTAAATTTGAGTGGACAATAGAGTGTGAAGAAAATGTTAACTTGTTGAAAGAGTTACTTACTAGTGCACCTATTTTAAAGATTGCAAACCCAAATGAGAATTTTGTGGTATGTATAGATGCATGCAAAGAAGGAATTCATGGAGTCCTCACTCAAAATGGACATGTCATTAGTTATGAGTCCAGAAATCTTAAAGAACATGAGCAGAACTATGCCACACATGATTTGGAGCTTGCTGCCATAGTTAATGCATTGAAGGTGTAAAGGCATTGTCTCATGGGAAAGAAGTTTGAATTAAGGACAAACCATAGTGGTCTGGAATATATTTTTGAGCAATCAACTTTAAATGCCAAGCAAATAAGATGGCTGGAATTTTTAAGTGAGTATGACTTTGACATCATGCATATCAAACGAATGAAAAATAAAGTTGTTGATGCACTCAGCAGAAGAGTACATCTCATGCATGCTACAACCATTAGTATGCATCAGTTAAATTTAAAGAGAATAATTTTATATGTTGCTATTGCATACCTGCATTACCTATAGGTAAAAGAAGGTTTACAACAGGAAAATGTACAACAAACAATTAAAGAGTATGAGATGAAGGAAGTTGGATTAATTATGCACAAAAATAGAATTTATGTTCATAGTTCTTGAGAACTTAGGAATTTGGTGTTAAAAAAAATGAATAATGTTCCATATGTCGGACATCCCAGTTACCAGAAAAAAGAATTGCAGCAGTAAGAAGTCAATTCTTTTGTATAAGAATGAAGAACGATGTTGTTGATTACATTGCCAGATGTATGAAATGTCAGAAAGTGAAAGTTAAGCATATACACCCAGTGGGTTTGCTACAACCATTGCCAATTCCAGAGAAGAACTGGGAAGTGGTAACCATTGATTTTATAACTAAGTTTCCCAAGATAGTGAGGCAACATGATTCAATAATGGTAGTGGTTGATAAGTTGACAAAGGTTGTTCATTTTGTTCCGATGAAAATGACTCATGCAACAACTAATATTGCAAAAAATTACATGAAGGGGATTTCTAGGTTGCATGGAATACCTAAGGCAATTGTCTCAGACAGAGATACAAGTTTACATCAAATTTCTAGAGGGGGTTGTTTAAAGGATTTGGTACAAATATTAACTTTAGCACAACATACCATCCACAATCGAATGGGAAGACATAGAGAGTAAACCAAGTAATTGAAGACATGTTAAGAATGTATGTGATGGATAAGACATGTAAATGGGAAGATTATTTGCATTGAAAATGAGCCCAATTGAAGCTTTGTATGGTAGAAAATGCAATACTCCAGTAAGAGAGTAGTAGTTGGGCCATAATTGCTCAAGGATATGAAAGACTAGATGGTTAAAATTAAGCAGAATTTGAAAGCAACACAAGATAGACATAAGAGTTATGCACATAAGAACATGACAGCTAGATAATTTAAAGTGGGAGAGCATGTGCTTTTGAAAGTGAATCCTAAGAAGAGCGCATTGAAGTTGGGCAGTTGTACAAAGCTAGCAGCCAGATTATGTGGTCCATTTGAGATATTGGATAGAATAGGTCCAATTGCATACATGCTTACATTGCCCGCTTCCATGAATGTGCATAATGTATTTCATGTCTCTTTACTGAAAAAGTATGTACATGATCCTAACCATTTTATTGATTGGAATTTGATTCAGGTGGAGCCGAAAGGAGACTTCCAGGTCCAACCAGTGCGCATATTGGACAGAAAAGTCAAAATGCTCTGGAATCGAGTCATAGAACTGGTAAAATTTTAGTGGACCTACTATGGTTCTGAAGATGCTAATTGGGAGCATAAAGATGCCATGTGGGCGGAGTACCCATGACTTTTTGAAGAATTTTAAAATTTTGATTTATGTTTTGTATATGCACTAAGTACAGTGACAAAATAAGGGGGAGGGGAATGCAATACCCTGATTTTGAGTCCTCTGATTAATAATGTATTTTGTTTATTTGATGAAAGGTTGGAATGCCTAAATAATTAAAAAGGGGCCAGGGTGCCTAGGAAATGTAATATTTTGATAATTGTTAATAAAAAAAATACATAGTTGGTTGCAATACAGACAAGGACAAGAGATAGGGGGCTATGATTCCATGAGAGAGAGGGGCTAAAGGGGCTAAGTATTTTATTATATTTTATTTACCCATCTTGGTTTTTATTTGGGAAAAGTGTTTACATGAGCTTCTTGGGGGAAGCCCATGTGGTTCTTGATTTTCATGTAAATATATAAACCCTTATTTTGGGTCGTTAAGGGGTTGCTCATTCATTGTTGCTCATCAATTTCGGTTCATCATTTGTTCAGTATTCCTCATTCAGTCTTGTTCTTGTTTTGGGACATGGGAATGAATTGTTGAGGAAAGGGGCCATTGTTTTGTTGGATGTAAGTAATTATTGATTATTCTATAAAGGAATGGATGCCTATGTGCATGATATTAATGACAGTTCATGAGACAGAACTATCCACATCTAAGAATCCCTGGAGTTTCCAGCATTGATATTTCCTGACCAGTAGCACTGGAGCCCTGGAAAGAGGTGGATAGCCTAAGGGACTATGTGGCAATGAAGGGGGTTCATTTTCTTTGGGTGGTGCAAGCTAAAGGGAAGAGAGATGGTCAATTGGATTTTGATGTGTGGTTGAGAAACCTGTGAGAGTTTGATTGTTGACTGGTTTCAGAAGTTGAGTGTCGGTCTGAGACCCATCCTTATTCATGGCCCTAGCTTGAGGGTGACCTATTGTTGAGACTTGGAACAACCATGTCTAATGTTGGGTGGAATTTCCTTGATCTGCAGCCAGTTGGTGATTGGCTTTATTAAATATAAGTGCTCTATGTCATGTGTTTCTATGCTTGTATATTTATTTCCACTGTGTATTAATTATTATCTCTAAGATATATATTTTTAAGGTGCTTGCTTGTTGGTTAATGTTGTGCATGGCATGATTAAGCGTCCGTTTAAATTCTAGCATGAATATTGATTATTGCATGTGCAATATTGTGTTTTTTAAATGCTTCTTTATTAATTAATTGTTATCAGAATTCAAAATCAGTTCTTGAAGTGTGTTCTTGAAGTAGTGTGGCTCAGCATGCTGGTGGTTGGGTAGGTTACACCTATATGTTTATTAAATACCAGGAATAACATGTGCATTGTATGTACATTTTGAGTCCAAAGTATTTATTAAACATTGTTAACATTGCAGTATTGTTGTATTGAATTTTTGCAATTAAATTATGTCAAAATTTTAACGAACATTGGACTAGATGTTTATATATTATTATTGGGGTTACTTTGCAATATTGATATATTGTCATTAGGACTAGATTGCAATTGGAACAAGTTTTTCTATTTATTTCTTCCAGGATTGTCGTTGACATGGAATTTGTAATCCAACCTTGATATTTTTAACAAATTTGATGTTGTTTGCAAATGCATATGCATAAGTAGACAATAACATAAATCACTGTTAGAAACAGTTTCACACTATCATTGCACAACAAATCACAACTATATCCGTTATGCTTTTGGATATTAATGTTGATCTCTATATTGCACTGCTTGTGGCCTGACATGGAATGATCAATGTACTTTCTATTAATTTAAACAAGTTGGTATAACTAAATATATTTATATTTCTACATTATCTATGTTAAATGTCTTATGATAAACATTAATAATAATATTCTAATTGACCTATATAGAACCAAATGCAATCAAACTTCAATGAGAAACACAATGGTTTATTGGTGCATTAAGCTAAATATTTTTCTTATTCTGTAGTGTATTGTGTGTGGGTGTCCTCCCAACACTCCAAAGGACAAGTTATTTGTTTGACATATATGTAAAGTGCTCATATGGAATTTAAATATCAAACGAAAACTTAGTGAATTGCAGAAGTTTCACTAAAATTTATATATGGCAAAAATTGTCCACAAGTTTCCATCTTCAATTCGATGATTACAAATATGTCAAAACTATACAAGTCTTCAATATGGTTTTCCCCAGTTCTTTCTCAACAAAACATTTATGTTTCTAAATTCTTTTTCCCATGGGCTCCGGCCAATCATTTTCTTCAGTTGTTCCAATGCACTTTAAAATCTTGAACTCATAATAAGATAACTGCCATAGTTAATTGCTTTTCCATGTCATTTGTTTCATGGCTTTGTAAAGCCAAAAGTTAACATAGTGTCCATCCCAAGATTTCAAAATAGAGAATTTATA
This sequence comes from Picea sitchensis, assembly GCA_010110895.2. Taxonomy (NCBI): domain Eukaryota; kingdom Viridiplantae; phylum Streptophyta; class Pinopsida; order Pinales; family Pinaceae; genus Picea; species Picea sitchensis. The sequence goes on along the minus strand of SNQJ01S0045153.1, from coordinate 24,982 downwards.
TTGTGATGCCCCACTTTAGTAACTTGTATGCAATGACCAATCGAATATAACTGAAAACAACTAGCAACTATAATAACTTTTCTTGGTCTGCATTACTATGAATCCTAAACTTACATACCCAGGAAATCAATTAAAATTCAAGTTCTACTCTGTTGAGTGGGTTGCAAATAGATGTCATTTTTCAACTATTCAAATTATTAGAAGTGTGGAAGTGTGGGACTACAGTGCGGTGAGTTGTTTGAATTCTCCGCACAGTTGTTGAAAATAGAGTAAGTCTTGTATGTGTGGGGATATAACTATTTGAAATGTGGGAGCGTTGAAGATATAGTTGTACATAATGTAGAAGTGCATATGCATGGAAATGTGCATATGTAGATGGATCAGTCAAGAATTTTGCACAAAGAAGTTGAAATAGAACTAACTCTTGCTTGTGTGGGAGACATCTTTGCAGACTGCACAAGTGATGAAGATATGGATGTGCACACTGTAAATATATTTTCATAGAAAAATCCTACACGCAACGTGAGATATTTCAAAGTAAAAAAACATCTAATTTGGATATTCTTGAAAGAAAAACATTACCCTGGAGTGTGGGAGCACGAAAATGTAGAGGCATAAGTAAGATAAATTTTGCTGGAAAGAGTTTAAAATAGGGCACCAAAGTGTAGAGGGATGAATCCTATGAATTTTTCGCACAAGTATTTAAGATAGGTTGTTCACTATGCAGCTCATATATGTGTGTGAAATGTGGAGGTGTAGAAGATCTTTGTGTGGGGATATAACTATGTGAAATGTGGGAGCATTGAAGATATAGTTGTACATAATGTAGAAGTGCATATGCATGGATATGTGCATATGTAGATGGATCAGTCATGAATTCTGCGCAAAGAAGTTGAAATAGACCTTACTCTTGCCTGTGTGGGAGACATCTCTGCAGACTGCACAAGTGATGAAGATATGGATGTGCACAATGTAAATATATTGTCATAGAAAAATCCTACACGCAACGTGAGATATTTCAAAGTAAAAACGCATCTAATTTGGAGATTATCGAAAGAAAAACATTACCCTGGAGTGTGGAAGCACGAAAATGTTGAGGCATAAGTAAGATTAATTTTGTTGGAAAGAGTTTAAAATAGGGCACTGGAGTGAAGAGGGATGAATCCTATGAATTTTTCGCACAAGTGTTTAAGATGGGTTGTTCATTATGCAGGTCATATATGTGTGTGAAATGTGGAGGTGTAGAAGATGCACCTGTGCGAAATCCAGGCACTTGGTAATAGGAAAAGGCTCAGCACAACCTAAGAAATCGTTGTGTTGTTGTGTTGAATATGAAACTATGTGAAGTGTGGACACATGGTGATTGCAAATTCCTCCGCACAATGTGGACAATGACTAAGTAAAACACTTTCCGACTAGAAAATTCTCTGACATAAATACATTATGGAGATTGGATTGCTTTAAAGCTAGCTACATCGTGCCCATTTACTAAAACTTGTTTTCCAAACGTGGATTGCCTCTAGAATACAAGTAATCATAGATAGACACATTGAACAGTCCATTGAAAGGCAAGATATTTTCTTTGCATTATCTCTAAATGTATAAATCTTTGCCTGGTTCTCGCAAATAGTAGCAAATCAACATACTATAAATAGGTCAGTTATGGTGCAAATTGCATGCCTTGTCACCATTGTGTGGTGCAGTGTGCGAGATGATGGATGCTATGAATTCTTTGCACAGGTGCTAGAAATAAATTGTTTCCTATGCAAGTAATGTGCCTTATTTAGTACAGGCATGCCTGCATGAAGCAATTGCATACATCTAATGCAAAACACTAGGCAAACTGTGAAAAATCGCTAGGTAAAAAAAAAACATTTTGATAAGCAAATTTTTTGTTCGCATTAAATTGGCGCATATAAGATTTGTAGAAGAATCATGATTAGAATAAAGGAAGCTTTTTGTCATACTAGCTCATGTACCCACTACTCCAGTACAAAATTTTAAATGCAAATCTTGAACAAAATTCTTCTGTCAATCCACTATCTTTTTAACATTCCTTGGTCAAAAGCCTTCTTACTTAGCCATTTTTCATGTTGTGTGAAGCCCTTTTCCATGACCATATCTCTGCATTCTGCGTACCTATATCTTCTACACATCCGCACTCTATACAAGTATATCCCCCACACAACCATCACTTGTTCTAATTCTATTTTCAAGCCTGGTGTGAACAATTAATACCATCGATCACCCTGCAATCCCGCACTTTGGCACTTTTGTATTTGCAATGGTTTTGTGCTTAAGTTTCTGGCAAGCCACCTGATTTGCACGATAAGGGACTGATTTATGGCACGTTGATTTACTCGAATTTGCCAAGAAATGGAGGTTATGTAGGACCGATGCGAAGTAAATGTCATGCTTTTCTATTGCCTGCTTAATGGTTTCTATTTATCATTCCTCGTATTCCATATCAAATTCAAGCATGGAAAGGAAATTTTAGTAAATACGTCTCATGCACTTTTCCCTAAAGCAATTCGACATCCATAATGTACTATTCATAACTTTCACGTATATCAAATTCCATTGAAAAAATCACAGGTATAGCAGATAGAAAAAGAAAGAAATATTTTTGTGCGCATAGCTTATGTACGATATCCTCCAACAACAATAATTCTTCAGTGACAATTTGGAGAATGTCGATGGGAAAACTCTCTTGCTAAATTTTAACAATATGACATGGACGTCGACTTCGTCGAGACTATCAGATGATGAAGTGAATCGATAACTGGTATTGAAACTGCAAATATCCCTCATGAAGTGTACACATGTAGGAGACATGGCTAGTCGAAGACGGCATATAAAACCAATACAAAGGGCTATGCAAACTGTTAATAATCACTACATAGAAAAAACCTTTTGATAAAGAAATTTCTAAACACAGTCGATTTCCACAAGAATTGTATATAACATTTTCAAAAACATGGCAGTTGGAAGAAGAAAAGAGGGTTTATGTGCTAGTAATAGATGTATCGGCTAGTCTAGTACAAAATTCTCGATGCAAATCTTGTATAAAATTCTTTTGCCAATGCACTATTTTTTTGAAAATTTCCTAGTCAAAATCCTTTTTACTTGGTCATTTTTCACTTCATACACAGTATTTTACGATCACCATATCCCCACACTACACTCACCTATATTTTACACACATGTGCTCTCTGCACACATATATGGCCCACACAATCAGGAATTCAAATTCTATTTTCAAACCTTGACTGGATAATTCACAGCACTGATCCTCACCCAGTCTTGCGCTTCCACACCTTCACATTTGCAATAGTTTCACACAAGCCACGTAATTTGCAGGATAACTGAGTCATTTATGAAATGTTGATTTGCTCGGATTTGCGAAAAAATGGAGGCTATTTAGCACTTGTACAAAGTAAATGTCGCGGTTTTCTATGAGTTGACTAATGCTTTCTATTAATCATTCCTCATATTTCGTAACTAACTTAGGTGTAGAAAGGAAATTTTAGTAAATATGCACTATGCACTTGGCCTTAAAACAACCTGACCTTCTTAATACACCATTCATAAATTTCACGTATATCAAAGTGCATTTAAAAAAGAAATGCGTATAGCAGATAGAAAAAGAAAACAATATTCTTGTGCAGAGAGTGTATGTAGCACAACCTCCACTAATGATATTGCTTCAACAAGAATTTAGAGAAGGTCGATGGAAAAACTTCCTTTCTGAACTTAAAGAATATGACATTGACATTAACTTCTTAAAAACTGTCATATGATAAGGACTATAAATCGATGATTGGTATTGAAGTTGTAGACATCCCTCGTGCAGATGATGTACTAACTCAAGATGTAACCATCTTCCAAAAAACGCATCATCAAAAGGCTCTTTACTTAGACATTTTCCACCTTGTGCCGAATCTTTTGCTACTATTGTATCTCTGCACTCGACACACCCATATATTCCGCAATTCATGTCATCTACACATCCAATGCTTTTACAGCATGGATTCTGATAAGCCACGTAATTTGCACTAAAACCGGTTGATTTGCTCCGACTTACAAAGAAAGGGTGGCGATAAGGAATAATGCAAAGATAATGTCTTGTTGTTCTACGAGCTACTTAATGGTTCCTAATTATTATTACATGTCTTTCAAAGATAGTTCATATGTGTGGAAAGGACATCCTAGTAAACATGCACCATACATTTAGCTTTAAAGCAATTAGAGCTCGATAATCTTTTGTTCATAAGGTTCACCTATGTCATCTCGATTAAAAAAATAGTGGTGTGGAAAATAGAAGAAGAATTGAGCCCTTTTGTCATGATATTATCAATTCACTAGCTAGAAGTGACAAGAATTTTGTTGGGGACCTTACCCCTCATGTAGGTAGAATAATATATTTTCCATGTAATAAAGGTTGACGTTAGTTAATAATGCCTATTTAATAAATGTGAACAAGTCAATGTAAGAAGACCTAATAGAAGCTTATGCTTCTAGAAAGATATTCCTCTAGAATGTTCTTTAAAAGATAGAATTAGTATAAATAAGAGTAGGAGGCATGAGAAAGCTTGTCTTAAGAATTATTGTAATAGATCTCTACTATGTTGGAGGTTTCCCCTCGAAGAGGAAAGTGAACATTGCTTTCTTTTAATAAAGGTATTATTTATGGTGTTTCTCTTCTCAATATTTTGTTGTTCCATTGATATATGATGAATATTCTTGTTTTTGCATATTATATTACATTAGGTACCTTACAAGTGGTATCAAAGCACTTTCCTTGGCAGGAATTGTGGGTAAAAAAGTTTCCCAGGGTAGAGACATGTTAGAATATAATGGATGTGCTCGTTTAACCATAGACAATATAGCAATATTGTCACCCAACCATAGGCCGAAGCCACCCCCGAGCACCTTAACCTTGACAGAGAATCATTCCAGAAGCAAACCCTAGATTGAATAGCCAAACAAAGGTGGGGCACCTTTCTCCAAGGATAGCACACCAAGCAAGAGTAACAAGAGTTGATCAAAGATTCCAAACCATAACCAAGAGAGAGTCCAAAACAAAACCGAAATCTGCTAGTTGCAGCAGCTCTCCTCCAAACTTGCGCACAAACTGGCCAACTGCAGTGCGCACAAGTGTTGCTTCTGCAGTTCTGGGAATATTGGTCAGAATGAAGACCGGCCTCCTATATTTATACTATTTCTAGCAGACTGCCTGGGTCGACTTCTCATTCTGGGTACTAATTCTTTAGTATATAACATTTTCTTTAGCCAACTTCTTCTCTTGGAAGCTAATAACCTAATACAAGTCATTCTATTGAGCCGACTTGTCTTCTAGGGTTATTAACCAAATAATTAAGGTTTCTTCTTGCTTCCTGAGATCTTTTATTCTCGCCAGGTTTACACATGGAGGTAAATACCTCTCGCAGATACCATAATATCAACACTCCCTCCTAGATAGGGAGGTATTGAAGGTAATGGTCTTGAGCACAAACATACCATTCACCCGGTAGCATCAACATAGTTTTGAGCACAAACATACCATTCACCCGGTAGCATCAACATAGTTTTATAGACTATCTCATGATTAGATCATGAGCACCATCATCATTATCAGTGTCATCAACTGCATCATCTCTCGAAACCATAATCCATCTGAGTAATCAGACATGATGTTGGATAAGTCACTCACCCCACAGACTGACACAAGAACCATTCTTCTAATCCAGAAATATGTCCTAGAAGAATAAATGTCCTGGACCAATTTCCGTCTGGAAAATCTTTGTCCATTAATCATCCATCTAGATGATAATCATTTCCAACACTACTAATAGTCTTCAAGGAAATCGGAACAATGTCATTCAATAGAACACAATTGTGTCTATCCATAGTAGTACACAACTACAATCCAGTGGTACACTACCACACCAAGTAGCACACAAATACTTAATCAGTGACGTATAGTCACAATCAGTGGAACACATCCACCACAGTAGCATACATCTATTGTCCAGAGACATACAGTCTCCATAACAATCATATCATCTGATATCAACCTGCACAGAAAATATTGTTATGATATAAATTGAATCATCTGGTCCATTCTTCCACTCACATCAATGAGATATGGAAGAGCATCTACCCTCAGAAGGTAAAACATCAATGATGAGCTATCTGGACTATTATTCTCAAGCAAGGAAGAATAATTGTCCCGATTTCTGAGCCTGGACCATTCACCTATCTGGGCCATTCCTCCAGCACTAAACAAAGTGCAACCTGGAGAGAATGAGTTTACCCTAGGGAATGACTATCCAAACCATTTCCTAAGGAAATGATTTTCTTGCACCAACCTCCAAAACGGACCATTCTTCGAAACTGCTCTCAACTGTGAGCTTCGAAAGAATGATTGTCCAGTGGGGTGGACCAGTCTTCTTGACCACTACTAAGAGTGACTGTCAAGAAGAGAGATTGTCCTAGACCATTCCCCCACACTGGCCATAAGGGGAATCGATGTCTATGGTACATCAGCAATCCATCGAACCATTTTCATTACGAAAATGGCCATTCGATATGGACCATTTTCCGAAAGGGAAAATACCTGTCCATCAGAAATCTCAAACCACTTTCCGAATTGGAAATGAACTGCTCATCTTGGACCATTTTTCAAACTTGAAAAATGATTGTCCATAAATCAATAACACATCAATGCTCCCTCCCAACCTAGAAGTCATCTCTTCCTTTTTCAAGAAGGTAGTCGTCTCCACGAGCTTCAGCTTGAGTACGCAAAATTGTTTCATCTTGGACAGAGGCTTTACCAAAATGCCTGCTTATCTGCTCATCTGTGGAGATATATATTGGAGAACAACTTTTTCTTTTCTAGACTTCATCATGGGGAATGTCATGCTTGATCTCAATGTACTTCGGTCTTTCTGGAACACTGGTTTTCTGAAGGCTTCATATAGCTCTGATCATTATAGTATATCATAGCTGGATTCAACTCTTTTGATTCCTGCTAGCTCATAACATCATGGCAAGGCTCAAACTGGAACATATCCATGTGGCACCTCTTCTATCATCATGAGAGTTTGTCATGGATTAGCAATCCATCGTCCTGGACTTCTGAGTAACCATTCTGATTTTTATCATAGAAGGTTTTCACCACGCTTATGTTGTGCATGTGAGGCTCTCCACCAAGTTGTCTTCTTCCATCTGCATACAAAGGTCTCTTCTTGGTATACCTCAAAGCCTTGAGGTTGTTCTACATACGTTATTTGTTCAATTTTTCTGGAGAACAACCTTTACATTCATCTGATGTAAACTCCAACCCATGAATATTGCGGACGATATAATGGCTCATGTAGAGGTATGTATGGTTTACTAGAACAAGCAATCATCATAGTCTTCTCCCTCCATCTGGAAGAACCTCTAGTTCTGGATCTAGCAATGCTTGCATTCATAATTCTTCCATACATTGTTCTTCATCACAACTTTTATTTCCTCTGCTTGATTGCTTTTAGTGAGTTCAGATCAGGTTGGTAGTCTTGTGATTCTCGATACAATGATTGGTTGTTATGGCTTTTCTTTCTCTCTTGGAATCTTCATGTTCTTCCTCATGTTTCTCT
>SNQJ01S0045153.1:0-17187 GCA_010110895.2 Picea sitchensis | reverse complement strand
CTTGGAATCTTCATGTTCTTCCTCATGTTTCTCTTTAGCTCTTGGGTCCATGGAGTTTTCTATAGATTCCATGCCCTGAAGATTCCAACTTCTTCCTTTCGTCATAGGATCATGGATGTGGATGGACAATCAGGGATACTTTTAGGCTTCTTGTCGAAGAAGGCTTCTTCTAAAGTCAAAATGAACATGTATTTCTTTTCATGGTTGTTACCATGGATATATACTTCATCATCTTCAATGGATCATAGGATTACCTCCCTCCTAATCCTTGCTTCATGTATGAATGCATGCTCTTCTTTTGCAAATATATAATCGACTCCCTCCATCTAATAGAGTCCACACTTCCGCATGCATCCTTATTGCCTTCTGCAAAGTTTCATAAGTCTTTCTCCAATTTCCTCTTGATTGTTGACCTCTTTCTGTCTTTGCTTCTTCTAGGTTTCTTCAAGATTGATTATGATTTTGGCTTATCTTGCAGTTGTTACTTATGTAATAACTTCCACATGAATTGTTACTAGGGGTTGTTGGTGTACTTCATCCTTTCATGTGTATTGTCTGACTTGTAGTCATAGTGATAGCAATCCTTATCTTGTTGTTCTTCCATAGGTATAGTTTCTCTTGGAACATATTATCTTCTAAGAAATAGATAGGCAAGATATGTACAAAAAACATGGTATGTACAAGAAATATGAAGAGTATTGTTACCTTGTCTTAGAAGAAGAAGTTTGCTTCATCCTACTTAGTCTTCTCTGAAGGTTCGATAATTGATGCTTCGTGTGTCTCCTTCCTTTTATTTAGCTCGGGACAATGATTCTTGTAGTGACCATATTTTCGACAGTTGAAGCATTGTATTTCTGACACGTCTTTCTCTTGATTTGGCTTCTTCCTTGAGCCAAACTTCCTTTTGTTCCTGAAATTATTGAATCTTGATGTGAAGGCTTGATCATCGTATTTCTTTTGAGGTTTCTCTTTTTCACTAATCCTTGATTCTTCTTGTGCACAACAAGTCCAAAGTTCTTCAAATGTAGGATACTTCTTCCTTGTGTTCATGCTTGCAGCAAATGCATCCCGTGTCTTGGGAAGACCATTGAGTACTATGTTTACCAATTCCTTCTCTGAAACGGTCTCTTTAATAGCTTGTAGTTGATCTCTTTACTAGGAGATCCTCACAAAGTATTATGTTATGCTATCATCATCATTCATCTTTATGTCACAGAACTCATTCTTTAGACTCATTATTTGTCCAATGTTTCTGACTGAGAAGAGGTTTGTTAGGGCATCATACATCTTCTTTGATGACTCAAGATGGGAGATGTAGGGTATCAAGTGGTCTTTTATAGAATCCACTATGATAATCATGGCATTGATGTCATTGTCTTTGAACTTCTCCATAACTGCAACGTTCTGTGGTTCCTTCTCTTTTCCTTCTTCAAACTCAGGTTCTACAATCTTTCCTTTCATGATATCCAACACTTTATTCTTGGCAAGGATGAGATCAATCCTTATCTTCCATGCTCTGAACTAAGAATCCCCTTGTAACTTGTTTTCTAACTTCATAAAGTAAGTCATGGCTGCTTTGACTTGGTCAACCCTAGATTTGACCAAAAAATCAAACTTGACGTCTTAGCTTGTTGAGAATACCAGGAGATGCGCTAGGCTAGGGCGCACTATTCTATCCAGGAATTAGGTCAATCTCTTCACTCAAGGTGCCTAACCGAGAGGGTTAGGGTTCCGTTGTTGCAACAAAAACTGGTTGCAACTGCAACTGAGTAAATCCTCCCAATCTATCTTCCAGTGGTTATATTATCCGAAGATAGGGTGGGCCCATAACCTGTTAGAATATAATGGATGTGTTCATTTAACCATGGACAATATAACAATATTTTCACCCAACCATAGGCCGAAGCCACCCTCTAGCACCTTAACCTTGACAAAGAATCATTATGGAAGCAAACCCTAGACTGGATAGCCAAACAAAGGTGGCGCACCTTTCTCCAAGGATAGCGCACCAAGCAAGAGTAACAAGAGTTGATCAGAGAGTCCAAACCATAACCAAGAGAGAGTCCAAGACAAAACCAAAATCTGCTAGTTGCAGCAGCTGCAACAGCAGCTCTCCTCCAAACTTGCGCACAAACTAGCCAACTGCAGTGCGCACAAGTGATGCTTCTGCAGTTCTGAGAACACTGGCCAGAATGAAGACTGGCCTCCTATATTTATACTATTTTTGGTAGACTGCTTGGGCCAACTTGTCATTCAGGTACTAATTCTTTAGTATATAACATTTTCTTTAGCCGACTTCTTCTCTTGGAGGCTAATAACCTAATACAAGTCATTCTCTTGAGTTGACTTGTCTCCTAGGGTTATTAACCAATTAATTAGGGTTTCTTCTTGCTTCCCATAATATTCTATTCTCATCATGTTTACACATGGAGGTAAATACCTCCCACAGCTACCATAATATCAACAAGACATGTACTGTTGGTGTCTTTAAAGAAGGGAAGACTATACGTAGGCAATACAGATGATTTCATGGGGTTGCCTCGAAACTAAGGGTTCTCCCTTGTTGGAAACTTATGTAACCCCTATTGGTACCCCTCGAGTAGTACCACATCAAACAAAATATGTACACTAACATCGCTCCCCCATACTGATAGGTATATCGAGAGTCCACTTGGTCTTCTGAAACCAACCCCAGATCAACCAATTGGTCGCTTGACTACTATAGTGCCACTAAGAACAACACTCGGGAAGATACTCTCTAGTACCTAGGTAATCGGGTAGTACAGTTAAGGGTACGATCAAGCCTCCTTAGTTGGTTCCCTGAGATATTGGGTTGAGTATTGTTTTTCGACCCTGCACATATATCAAAGAGCTATAGCATAGGGAAAACCTTTGTCCAAAGGCACCTTGCAAACCCTAACCCGGGGGGGACATACCAGACAGGGAACATAAAGGATATTTTGGCTGTGCAACTTTTCCCCCTGCATCCTGGTTGCGAAATTACTACACATTTTTTCTCTTAACAATTTGGGCATTTCGACACTACATTGTTATTCATGTCAGATTATAACTTCGTAGGAGTTTAAAAAAAAGTCTAGGTCCTACCCGCACCCTTATTTGAGACCTATCCCATTGAATTCCCCGTTTCTCCTTGATCATTGTGACATCTATAATTTTTAACATTTGTTCTATCCTATGGACCCATACCCCACCTAGCACCCTTATTTCCCACTTATCCCATTCGTTTCCTCTTGTTTCCCTGAACATATTGGTATATATCACGTATCTGCTTTTTTGTCCTTGGGTCCACCCCTCTTCCCCTCATGGATCCCACTCATCAAGAAGAAACCAATCAAAAACTGAATAATGACCTTATTTCCCTTCAGGCCCAAGTGAATACTGGCATTCCCGCCATTCATGCCAAATTGGACTACATCTACGAACAACTTGGTATCCAAATTGCTTAAGTCAATTCCACCCTCCAAAAATTCATGAACAAATTACATCGTTCTTCCTCCTCCGACCCACCTCTCTATACTGAAGATGTTGAGTCCAACCAGCCTTTGAGCTTTCATTCCAACTCTCTACCTCGTGACCCTCGTCTTCCTAGAGTTTAGGTGAACAAATTTGATGGCTCAGATCCAACAACCTGGATCACTCAAATGGAACATTATTTCTCCCTACATGGCATTACTTATGAGTTGACCAAGCTTCATTATCGAATTCTCTATTTGGATCCAGGACGATGGAAATTGTGGAAATGACATAGAAATGCATGTCTAGGGTATGTTGCATGGTCACAATTTGTTGTCGAGTTGTATGAACGCTTTGACATAGACACCCACCATTTAGGACATATGACTAAGTTGAAACATTATGGAATGGTGGAATACTTTATGGATGCCTTTGAGCTCTTGGATTTCCAAACTAATGGCATGATATATTCTTTTTTCTGGGAATGCTTTATCAGTGGCCTCAAGGATGAAATTCGAGCCCAGGTCATAATGGCTCACCTCTATAATTTGTAGGAATCAACTGAACGTGGCAAGGAGGCACAAGAGGTAATCTTGGCCAAGAGAAAAAAAACCCACTCTTGTTCCCTGCCCTGAACCCATCAGCCCTGCCCCTCATGCCACTCCTCTCAAGGTCCAAAAATTAACATGAGAGGAAATGGTTGAATACCAACTCAAGGGTCTCTTTTATAATTTTGATGATAAATACTTTCCAAGGCACAAGTGTAAAGAGAATAAAGTTTTTATGGCCAATTTAGAGAATGTTTCTGATGAAGATGTTGAGGTTTTTCTTGAAGCAAATCTACCCAAACAAATAATCTTTCATCATCCTTTGATCCTTCTGAAGTTGAACCACTAATTTCGCCAAATGCTCTCACTAGTTTTTCTCCTACCCAAACCCTCAAATTGATTGGTTACATTAAGCACATGAAATTCATCATCCTATTTGATAGTGGCAACACTCATAATTTCATTCATCGCCACCTTGCTCAATAAATCAATTGTTATATCTATGGTGTCAACAATTTTCATATCATGATTGTCAATGGTGGTTCCATGAAATGTGGGGGGTGTTGTAAAAATGGGTGCCTACAAATTGGTCTGTATAACCTGAAATCCCACATGTTTGCTATTTCCATGGGTGGTTGTGACATTGTGCTTGGTGTTGAATGCTTATACACTCTTGGCCCCATAACCATGGATTTTAAGGATTTAACCATGCAATTCAAACATGATGGACAACAATATAAATTCCTAGGCATTACAACAGGTTCTTCGGAGATCATCAATTCCCACCACATGGAAAAGTTTATCAAAAAAGGTCATTATGGAATCATTGCCCAACTCCATTCAATTCAAGTAGTTGAGACACCCTCGGTACACACTAACCTTCAAGTTATCATTTCCCTCCATCCCACTATTTTCCAAACTCCCCAGGGCCTTCCCCCTCCCGCAGAGACCATGACCATTCCATTTTTTTAATCTCGGGCAGCATTCCTCCCAATAGTTTCCCTTATCGTCATCCCTTTGTTCAAAAAAATGAAATTGAGAAAAATTTCCAAGAATTGTTAGCAGCAGGTGTTATATGTCCCAGTACCAACCCCTATTATTCCCTTGTTCTCATGGTCCTAAAGAAGGAAGTTACTTGACGCACATGTCCTGATTTTTGTGCCCTTAACAAACTTACCATCAAGGAAATATTTCCCATTCTCATCATAGATGTTGATCCAGGTAGATATCGGTGGCCACCCACCTTTTCCGACTGGCCCAAAACAGTTTTCTGACAATTTTGGCAATTTACTATTTTTAGCAGTTTTTAACTTTCGGGTCCAATTTGAGGGCCCAAATGAAGGATTTTCGAGATCAAGGTTCTAAATGATAACCTACAATATGATTGAGCCCCCAAAATGAATATCCTCAATGATACCTTTCCAACAAGCTATCATACGCCTAAAACGGAGATCGTATGCAAAAGTTACGACCTCGGGAAGTTAATGTACTAACTTACCCAAACGGGGCCCACATGGCTTTTGGCGCTTCATCTCCTAGGGTTAGGTTTTTGGATGTCTAGTGTTTTCGCATTCCTGTTTATTGTAAAAAAGGCCTTCAGAGCCTCATTGTAATCATCTTCTTACGAATGCGAGTAGCCGTCACATCTCTTCTCAGAGATACGCTGCCACTATTCTAGCGAGTCTTCACTCTATATTTTTACAGTCTCTGTACATTTCTTTGATTAATAGAAATCATGTATTAGTGTATATTTGTGTTTATGGTTGCATCTATGATACATTTCTGTTATATTATTGAATATCTTCGATATCTCTGTGCATTTTTTTATTATATCTCCGCTCTCATTTCGTGCCGAAAATAATACGGATCAGTGGTATAAGAGCAGGTTGCTCTTGATCATTTTTTCAGTGCATGTCCCCGACGAGGTCCGAGTATAGAAAGTTGGGTCTCGATCTTGTCTCTCTTGAGGATAATCGCTCTCACACACCCAAGAAACCCTCAATGACGGAAGAAAATAAAATCGACGGAGCAAACGATCCTATAAGTTTGTTGCTTGAGCAAGCTCTCACGCAACAGAGGGACGAAATGATGGAGAATTTTTCCCACATTCTTCAATGCCTCTCGATAGCATCAGGCGCATCTTCATCAAGTGGCCACTTTGGAGGCAACTCACCTTTTAAGCTACATATCAATTTTGATATTCCTATATTTGAAGGTCAGATAGATGCGGATGCCCTAGATAAATGGTTAAATCTGTTAGAAGGTCATTTCTCTGTTCATAATTTTTTCGACAGATAAAATATCATCTTCGTGCTCCTTAAGGCTCTCCCCCATGTCAAACATAGGTGGGAAAATTACTAGGAGCAGAGTTCCACAGAGGAGTCTGGAATATATGGGGTTGAACCCACTTGGGATTTTTTTGTGGATGCGGTAAAGGAACAGTATTACCCTGTTGGAAACTATGAGGACCATCACATGATATGGACCACACTGCGGCAAGAGAGGGGCCAAGCGGTTCCAGAGTTCACCAATACCTTCCATACCTTGCGCACCAAGTTGGGTATCAAAGACTCCGAATGACATTTGGTTCTAAAATACCGTGGGGCTCTACACAAATACATCCAAACTGAAATGGAGTTTCTGGACATCTCATCACTCGATGTTTCCTATCCTTATGTTGTTAAAATCAAGCAGAAATTCAGGCACCAGAACAAACGGGAGTTCGGGCCTATAAATCCACAACAACCAAAGTATGACAAAGACATCCCTAATAAACAGTCTCCCGAAGACCAGTCCAAGCCACAGGAAAAGAAAGGTCATGGGAAGACAAAGAAGGACACGGGAAAATGGTGTGATTTCCACAAAATCCCCTGGCACAACACTGATGAATGTCGCTCAAAAAAATCATTGGTGGGTGAGATCAAAGACAAGGAGCCGAACCCTGATTCAGAATCTGATTCTGAAAATACTGGTAAAGGACAGATCATTGACGCAGACCCCACTGTTATTGTCGCAACCGCAGCAATTCAACCAGAAGAACCAACAGATCCTGAAGAGGGGGAACGCATTTTTCATTCACGGATGTGGGTGAAGGGGATCTCGCTGCATTTTATTGTTGATAGCGGAAGCCAGAAGAACCTCATCTCAACAGAGGTCGTCAAACAGTTGGGATTATCGAAAACACCACATCCACAGCCATACAACATCAGGTGGCTTCGCCAAGGACAAGATTTCTGTGTCAGCCAACAGTTTTGATTGTCATACGGCATCCAATGCTTCAAGGATGAGGTATTATGTGATGTTTCCCCATTGGATGTCTGTGATGTTCTCTTGGGCCAACCATATATGTGGAAGCGCCATGTTGCTTATGAGTTTCGACCTCGCAGTGTCATTGTTTCTCTGGGGGGTCATCTCTACAGAATTTCAGATTTAGTTTCGACTACTGTTCCACCTAAAAAGTGTCACAAGGTAGTATCTCATACTGCAAAATTCAGCTTCTTCACAATATGTTCAAAAGGGGAACATAAGGACATTGGAACCACTATAGCCTCGCCCCAAGCACCTTCTATCCAACAGAAGCAGCTCGACAAGGTTGTAGCAAAGCGCAAAGATTCCTTATGCACACCATCTTCTCATGTAGCCCAACTTTTTGAACAGCCTCCGCCTCAACAGGTTCGTGACAGACTTCCACAAACTGAGCAGTGCGACGTCTCCAACAAGGCAAGCATCTCACCAAGATGCAGATTCAGCAAACGCTTTTCCCTCTCCCCCGGGAACTCAACGCAATGGAGACCATTGCTTCCTAAGGAGGTAGGATTGATCCAGGTGGATATCGATGGCCACCCACCTTTTCCGACTAGCCCAAAATAGTTTTCTGGCAATTTTGGCAATTTACTATTTTTAGCAGTTTTTAACTTCCGGGTCCAATTTGAGGGCCCTAATGAAGGTTTTTCGAGATCGAGGTTCTAAATATCATCCTACAACATAAATGATCCCCCAAAATGAATCTCCTCGATGATACCTTTCCAACGATCTATCATACGCCTAAAACGGAGATCATATGCAAACGTTATGACCCCGGGAAGTTAATGTACCAACTTACCTAAACGAGGCCCACATGGCTTTTGCCGCTTCATCTCCTAGTGTTAGGTTTTTAGATGTCTAGGGTTTTGGAATTCCTATTTATTGTAAAAAGGCCTTCAGAGCCTCATTGTAATCATCCTCTTACGAATGCGAGTAGCCCTCACATCTCTTCTTAGAGATAAGTTGCCACCATTCTAGCGAGTCTTCACTCTGTATTTTTGCAATCTCTGTACATTTCTTTGATTAATAGAAATCGTGTATTATTGTATATCTGTGTTTATGGTTGCATCTCTGATACATTTCTATTATATTATTGAATATCTTCGATATCTCTGTGCATTAATTTATTATATCTTCTCTCTCATTTCGTGCCGAAAATAATCGAGATCAGTGGTATCAGAGTAGGTTGTTCTTGATCGTTTTTTCAGTGCATGTCCCTAACAAGGTTCGAGTATAGCAAGTTGGGTCTCGAGCTTGTCTCTCTTGAGGACAATCTCTCTTGTACACCCAAGAAACCCTCAATTCCAGAAGAAAATAAAAACGACGAAGCAGACGATCCTATAAGTCTGTTGCTTGAGCAAGCTCTCACGCGACAGAGGGACGAAATAATGGAGAATTTTTCCCACATTCTTCAACGCCTCCCGATAGCATTAGGCGCATCTTCATCAAGCGGCCACTTTGGAGGCACCTCGCCTTTTAAGGTACAGGTCAATTTTGATATTCCTATATTTGAAGGTCAGATAGATGCAGATGCCCTAGATAAATGGTTAAATCTGTTAGAAGGTTATTTCTCTGTTCATAATTTTTCCGAAAAAGAAAAGATCATCTTCGCGCTCCTTAAGGCTCTCCCCCATGTCAAACATTGGTGGGAAACTTACTGGGAGCAGAGTTCCACAGAGGAGTCTGGAATATATGGGGCTGAGTCCACTTGGGATTTTTTTGTGGATGCGGTAAAGGAACAGTATTACCCTCTTGGCAACTATGAGGACCAGTACACAAGATGGACCACACTGCGGGAAGAGAGGGGCCAAGCAGTTCCGGAGTTCACCAATACCTTCCATACCTTGTGCACCAAGTTGGGTATCAAAGACTCCGAACGACATTTGGTTCTAAAATACCGAGGGGCTCTACACATATACATCCAAACTGAAATGGAGTTTCTGGACATCTCATCACTCGGTGCTTCCTATCGATATGTTGTTAAAATCGAGCAAAAATTCAGGCACCAGAACAAATAGAAGTTTGGGCCTGCAAATCTGCAACAACCAAAGTATGACAAAGGCAGCCTTAACAAACAGTCTCCCGAAAACCAATCCAAGCCACAGGAAAAGAAGGGTTATGGGAAGACAAAGAAGGACACTGGAAAATGGTGTGATTTCCACAAAAGCCCCTGGCACAACATCGATGAATGTCACTCAAAACAGTCATTGGTGGCTGAGATCAAAGAAAAGGAGCCGAACCCTGATTCTGAATCTGATTCTGAAAATACTGGTAAAGGACAGATCATTGACGCAGACCCCACTGCTATTGTCGCGACCGCAACAATTCGACTAGAAGAACCAACAGATCCTGAAGAGGGGAACGACTTTGTCATTCACAGATGTGGGTGAAGGGGATATCGTTGCATTTATTGTTCATAGCAGAAGCCAAAAGAGCCTCATCTCAGCAGAGGTCGTCATACAGTTGGGATTGTCGACAACACCACATCCACAGCCATACAACATCGAGTGGCTTCACTAAGGACGAGATATTCGTGTCAACCAACAGTGTCGATTGTCATATGACATCCAGCCCTTCGAGGATGAGGTATTATGTGATGTTGCCCCATTGGATGTCTGTGATTTTCTCTTGGGCCAACCATATATGTGGAAGTGCCATGTTGTTTATGAGTCTCGACCTCGCAATGTCATTGTTTCTCTGGGGCGTCATCTCTACAGAATACCAAAGGTAGTTCTGACTACTCTTCCACCTAAAAAGTGTCGATAGGTAGTATCTCATACTGCAAAATTCAACTTCTTAACAATATGTTCAAAAGGGGAACATAAGGTCATTGGAACCACTACAGCCTCGCCCCAAGCACCTTCTATCCAACAGAAGCAGGTCGACAAGGTTGCAACAAAGCGCAAAGATTCCTTTTGCACATTGTCCTCTCATGTAGCCTGACTTGTTGAACAACCTCAGCTTCAATAGGTTCGTGATAGACTTCCACAAACTGAGCAGCACGATGTCTCCATCAAGGCAAGTAGCTCACCAAGATGCAGATTCAACAAACGCTTTTCCCTCTCCCCTGGGAACTCAACGCAATGGAGACCATTGCTTCCTAATGAGGGAGGATTGAAACAGGTAGATATCAGTGGCCACCCACCTTTTTTGACTAGCCCAAAACAGTTTTTGACAATTTTGGCAATTTACTATTTTTAGCCGTTTTTAACTTTCGGGTCCAATTTGACGGTCCAAATGAAGGTTTTTTGAGATCAAGGTTCTCAATGATATCTTGCAGCATGATTGAGCCCCCAAAATGAATCTCCTCGATGATACCTTTCCAATGAGCTATCATATGCCTAAAACAGAGATCGTATGCAAAAGTTACGACCCTAGGAAGTTAATGTACTAACTTACCCAAACGGGGCCCACATGGCTTTTGGCGCTTCATCTCCTAGGGTTAGGTTTTTGGATGTCTAGGGTTTTGGAATTCTTGTTTATTGTAAAAAGGACTTTAGAGCCTTATTGTAATCATCTTCTTACGAATGCGAGTAGCCGTCACATCTCTTCTCAGAGATAAGCTACCACCATTCTAGTGAGTCTTCACTCTGTATTTTTACACTCTCTGTACATTTCTGTGATTAATAGAAATCGTGTATTACTATATATCTATGTTTATGGTTGCATCTCTGATACATTTTTTTTATATTATTGAATATATTTGATATCTTTGTGCATTTCTTTATTATATCTCCGCTCTCATTTCGTGCCGAAAATAATCTGGATCAGTGGTATCAGAGCAGGTTGTTCTTGATTGTTTTTTCAGTGCATGTCCCCGATGAGGTCCGAGTATAGCAAGTTGGGTCTCGAGCTTGTCTCTCTTGAGGACAATCGCTCTCGCACACCCAAGAAACCCTCAATGGTGAAAGAAAATAAAAACGACGCAGCAGACGATCCTATAAGTATGTTGCTTGAGCAAGCTCTCACGTGACAGAGGGATGAAATGATGGAGAATTTTTTCCACATTATTCAACGCCTCCCAATAGCATCAGGTGCATCTTCATCAAGCGACCACTTTGGAGGCACCTCACCTTTTAAGGTACAGGTCAATTTTGTTATTCCTATATTTGAAGGTCAGATAGATGCAGATGCCCTAGATAGATGGTTAAATCTGTTAGAAGGTTATTTCTCTGTTCATAATTTTTCCGGCAGAGAAAATATCATCTTCATGCTCCTTAAGGCTCTCCCCCATGTCAAACATTGGTGGGAAACTTACTAGGAGCGAATTTCCGCGGAGGAGTTTGGAATATATGGGGTTAAGCCCACTTGGGATTGCTTTGTGGATGTGGTAAAGGAATAGTATTACCTTGTTGGCAACTATGAGGAACAGTACATGAGATGGACCACACTGCGGCAAGAGAGGGGCCAAGTGGTTCTAGAGTTCACCAATACCTTCCATACCTTGTGCACCAAGTTGGGTATCAAAGTCTCCAAACGACATTTGGTTTTGAAATACCGTGGGGCTCTACACAGATACATCCAAACTGAAATGGAGTTTCTGGACATTTCATCACTCGGTGCTGCCTATCGATACGCCATTAAAATCAAGTAGAAATTCAGGCACCAAAACAAACGGGAGTTCGGGCCTGCAAATCCGCATCAACCAAAGTATGACAAAGATAGCCCTAACAAACAGTCTCTCGAAAACCAGTCCAACCCATAGGAAAAGAAGGGTCATTGGAAAACAAAGAAGGACACCAGAAAATGGTGTGATTTCCACAAAATCCCCTGGAACAACACCAATGAATGGCGCTCAAAATGGTCATTGGTGGACGAGATCAAAGACAAGGAGTCAAACCCTGATTCTGAATCTGATTCTGAAAATACTAGTAAAGGATAGATCATTGACGCAGACCCCACTGCTATTGTCGCAACCGTAGCAATTCAACCAGAAGAACCAACAGATCCTGAAGAGGGAGGGGGAACGCCTTTTTCATTCACAAATGTGGGTGAAGGGGATCCCACTGCATTTTATTGTTCATAGCAGAAGCCAAAAGAACCTTATCTCATCAAAGGTCGTCAAACAATTGGGATTGTTGAAAACACCACACTCGCAGCCATACAACATCGGGTGGCCTCACCAAGGACGAGATCTCTGTGTCAACCAACAGTGTCGATTGTCATACGGCATCTAGCCCTTTAAGGATGAGGTATTATGTGATGTTTCCCCACTGGATGTCTGTAATGTTCTCTTGGGCCAACCATATATGTGGAAGCACCATGTTGTTTATCAGTCTCGACCTCACAGTGTCATTGTTTCTCTGGGGGGTCATCTCTACAAAATACCAAAGGTAGTTCCGACTATTATTCCACCTTAAAAGTGTCTCAAGGTAGTATCTCATACTGCAAAATTCAACTTCATCACAATATGTTCAAAAGGGGAACATAAGGACATTGGAACCACTACAGCCTTGCCCCAAGCACCTTCTATCCAACAGATGTAGGTCGACAAGGTTGCAGCAAAGCACAAAGATTCCTTTTTCACACCATCCTCTCATGTAGCCCGACTTGTTGAACAGCCTCAGCCTCAAAAGGTTCATGATAGACTTCCACAAACTGAACAGCACGACGTCTCCAGCAAGGCAAGCAGCTCACCAAGATGCAGATTCAGCAAACGCTTTTCCCTCTCCCCTAGGAACTCAATGAAATGGAGACCATTACTTCCTAAGGAGGGAGGATTGGTCCAGGTGGATATCGGTGGCCACCCACCTTTTTCGACTGGCCCAAAACAATTTTCTGGCAATTTTGGCAATTTACTATTTTTAGCAGTTTTTAACTTCCGGGTCTAATTTGAGGGCCCAAATGAACATTTTTTCTAGATCTAGGTTCTTAATAATCACCTATGATATGTTTGATCCCCCAAAATGAATCTCCTCGATGATACCTTTCCAACGAGCTATCATATGCCTAAAACGGAGATCGTATGCAAAAGTTACAACCCCGGGAAGTTAATATACTAACTTACCCAAATGGGGCCCACATGGCTTTTGGCGCTTCATCTCCTAGGGTTAGGTTTTTGGATGTCTAGGGTTTTGGCATTCCTGTTTATTGTAAAAATTCCTTCAGAGCCTCATTGTAATCATCTTCTTACGAATGCGAGTAGCCCTCACATCTCTTCTCAGAGATAAGCTGCCACCATTCTAGCGAGTCTTCACTCTGTATTTTTACAGTCTCTGTACATTTCTTTGATTAAGAGAAATCGTGTATTATTGTATATCTGTATTTATGGTTGCATCTCTGATACATTTATGTTATATTATTGAATATCTTTGATATCTTTGTGCATTTCTTTATTATATCTCCACTCTCATTTTGTTCCGAAAAATAATCCTGATCAGATGACCTTCTGGATGAATTCAGTAGGGCTCAATATTTTACCAAACTTGACCTCCATTTTGGCTACCAAAAGATACATATGAAAGCGGAAGACATCCACAAGACTACATTTCACAGTCATGAGGGCCATTATGATTTCTTGGTCATGCCCTTTGGTCTATGTAATGCCCCCTCCACTTTTTAGAGTCTCGTGAATCATATCTTTCATCCTTTCCTCCGTCACTTTACGTTAGTTTTCTTTGATGATATTCTCACTTATAGTATAACGTGGCTATCCCATCTCACCCATGCATATTAAGTTCTCCATCTCCTCTCTAAGCACCAACTTTTCCTCAAACAGTCTAAATGTGCTTTTGGGATTTTTGAAGTTGAGTACCTGGATCATATTTTTGGCAAGGATGGTGTAAGGGTGGATGTTACACATTATTTTCATCACCACTATGACCGTTAATGATGTAAACCTATATGTTGCCTTCAGAGGGGTCAGTGGCCTGAATTCCCGAAGAAAGAAGGGAGAAGAATTTTGCCTAAGAGAAGAAATTGGATTTTCCTTTGTAAAAACCCTATTAAGGAGGATTTTCGCAGGTTGCTCTATACATAGGGTGTGGAAATGCCTGATTTCCGTAGGTTGCACTATAGCTAGGTCGCGGAGTTTCCGGAGGCTGCATTACAGCTAGGGTGCAGCGACCTTTGTACTTGGGAAAAATGAGCATTTTCTCGATGTTTCTAGATGGAGAAGCTTCTATGGTGAGGCGGCCTCTGAATGGTTTGGATCTTACTCACTTTCATGATTTAGTGGGATCATCGTAACCTCCTCACCTTATCTTCTTCATCTTATAAAAGGAGAGGAACTCTCATGGATAAAGTTAGTTGGATTTGGCTTGGAATTATTAGCTTGGTTAGAGTGGCTTTGAGCTTTGCTTTTGTCAAGATAGATATCAGATCTATAGTCTCAAAATTCTTGGATCAGAAGTGTGTGGGAAGAAAGGAATTGTTGGAAGGAACCTTACAACATCAAGGCATCCGGTTGTAATCTCTCTTCCTATTATTTAATATAACACAGTGGCATGCTTCTTTCCCATAGAATTATCTTTATTTTATTGCATAATTCCTTGATCATATGCATATGTTGTCATTGAATATACTTCTACTGCTTTCACTTTGGTTGGTTTGTGTTTCACTGTAGGATCAGTATCACAAAAGCACCGGAGCGAAACAGGAACAAAGACATAAGGAAGTGACACTTAAAGGTATGTCTCTCATCTTTTGTTCAGTAGTAAATTCGATGATTAGAGCCTAGGGAAAGTGCCATGTTCTGTCTTGTTTTGTTCTAGGTCCGGGTGGATCTAGGGAGATTAGTTTATGTCTGCATTCACCGATTTATCCTATAATAGTGGATCCCAAGAACATTGAAGCTATACAAAATTGGCCTCGCCCTAAAACTCTTAAAAGTCTTTGTGGTTTCCTGGGTTTAATGGGCCATTATCGCAATTTTGTTTAGAATTATGGAAAAATTGCGGCTCCTCTCAGAACTCTCCTTAAAAATAATGATTTATGTTGGACTCTAGCAACTGACCAATGTTTCCAAGCCTTAAGAGAATCTATGTGCACTACTCTTGTATTGTCCCTACCTGACTTCACCAAGACCTTTGTTCTGGAATGTTATGCACCAAGGAGAGGAACCGAGGCAGTCCCCATGCAATATGGACGACCTTTGGCTTTCACCAACAAACATTTGTCGGACTAACATTTCGGCCAATCGATTTATGAAAAGGAAATGTTGGTTATTTTGCATGTAGTGGATCTACGGTGCCCTTATCTATTAGGACACCACCTCCAAATTAAAATGGATCATCAAAGTCTCAAGTACTTCCTAGAACAATGAATTCCATCCATGGAGCAACAAAAATATTGTTGATATTATTGTAGTTGCGGGAGGTATTTACCTCCACGTGTAAACCTGACGAGAATAAGAATACTCCAGGAAGAAAGAAGAAACCCTAATGAGTTGTCTAATAACCCTAGAAGATATGTCGGCTCAAGAAGATAACTTGTATTAGGTTTTTAGCTGCCAAGAGAAGAAGTCGGCCAGAAGAAATAATATATACTGAACAGACAGATACCCAGAATGAGAAGTCGGCCCAGGTAGTTAGCCAGAATTACTATAAATACAGGAGGCCAGTCTTCATCCTGGCAGGCAGTCTCAAAATTGCAGAGCATCACTTGTGCACACTGCAGTGCCCAGTTTTGTGCGCAGGTTTGGAGGAGAGCTACCATTGCAGCTGTTGCAGCTAGCAGATCACGTTTGGCTTGGACTATCTCTTGGTTAGGGTTTGGACTATCTGATTAGCTCTTGTTGGTGCGCTATCCTTGGGGAAAGGAGCGCTACCCTTTATTTGGCTATCTACCCTAGGGTTTGCTTCCAGAGTGATTCTCTGTCAAGGTTAAGGTGCTCGAAGAGTGGCTTCGGCCTATGGTTGGGTGACAATAGCGATATTGTCAATGGTAAAACGAGCACATCCATTATATTCTAACAGTTTATGGGCCCACACCTCCTTCATTCAGTCTAACCGCTGGAAGGAAACATAGCCATAAGGATATTTAGCTCATTGAAGAACTGTCGCTAGGGTTTCTAGCAAGAGCAGTCACCAAAGCACTGCAGCTAGGGTTACTAGTAGGTGCAGTTGTAGAAACCCTAATCCTCTCGTCGAGGCACCTTAAGTGATGGGATTGACCTAATTTCCAGATAGATCAGTGCACCCTAGCCTAGCGCATCTCCTGGTACTCTCAGCAAGCCAAGACGTCAAGTTTGAGTTTTTGGTCATATCCAGGGTTGATCAAGTCAAAGAAGCCATGACCTACTCTATGAAGTCAGAAAACAAGTTAGATGGAGCTTCTAACTTCAGAGCGTGGAAGACAAGGATTGACCTCATCCTTTCCAAGAATAAAGTGTTGGATATCGTGAAAGGAAAGATCATGGAACCAGAGTTTGAAGAAGGAAAAGAGAAGGAACCACAAAACGTTGCAATTATGGAGAAGTTCAAAGATGGTGACATCAATGCCATGAGTATCATAGTGGACTCATAAAAGACCACTTGATACCCTACATCTCCCATCTTGACTCATCAAAGAAGATGTACGATGCCCTAACAAACCTCTTCTCAGTCAGAAACATTGGACAAATAATGAGTCTAAAGAATGAGTTTGGTGACATGAAGATGAATGATGATGATAGCATAACATCATACTTTGTGAGGATCTCCCAGTAAAGAGATCAACTACAAGCTATTGAAGAGATCATTTCAAAGAAGGAATTGGTAAACATAGTACTCAATGGTCTTCCAAGACATGGGATGCATTTGCCGCAAGCATGAACACAAGGAAGGAGTATCCTACATTTGAAGAACTTTGGACTTGTTGTGCTCAAGAAGAATCTAGGATCAGTGCAAAAGAGAAACCCCAAAAGAAGTACGATGATCAAGCC
>SNQJ01S0045152.1:85982-135421 GCA_010110895.2 Picea sitchensis | reverse complement strand
CTTCTTTGATGCCCATGAGATCATGTTCGTGCCCAGTTGAAAAACATGTCCATATGTGTTTTTCCTATCATCTACGCTGCCTGGAAAATCACTGTCTGTGTAACCAGAAAGTTGACTACTATCAGATTTGGTGTACCATAAGCCGAAATTGAGAGTTCCTGCAACATATCTCAAAATTTGTTTTGTCATTTTCCAATGAGAATCTTTGGGTGATTCCATGAATCTGGAAACAAGGCTGGTTGCATACATAATGTCAGGCCTAGTTGTTGTAAGATACAACAAACTGCCTACTAAACTTTTTTATAAAGTAGAGTCCATTGTAGAACCTTCATCATTCTTGCTCAATTTTGTGCCTAGAGGTATAGGGGTTTCTACTGGATTGGATCCTTCCATGCAAAATCTTTTGATGATGTCTGCTGCATAATTTTGCTGACAGACAAAAATGCCTTTGGCTGATTGATGCACCTCAATCCCTAAAAAATATTTCATTATGCCAAGATTTGTCATCTCAAACTTAGATTGCATGGCATGTTAAAAATCTGTTAACTCAATATTTCCTGTATAGATCATGTCATCAACATATAAACATACAATCGAAATTTTACCATGCTGAACTGTTTTGGTGTAAAGAGTTGGCTCATTTTGACTTCTGCTGAAACCACTTTTGATCAGATAAGTGTCAATTTTGTTGTACCAAGCTCTTGGAGCTTGCTTTAAACCATACAAGGCTTTCTTCAACCGATATACTTTGGTTGGGTGCTCTTGGACTTCAGATCCAGGTGGTTGATCGACATAAACTTCTTCTTCTAAGAAACCATTCAAGAATGCTGACTTGACATCCATTTGGTATACTTGCCATTTGTATTATGCTGTTATGGCCAATAGAGTTCTTATAGTGTCTAGTCTTGCTACTGGAGCAAAAGTTTCACCATAATCAGTACCTGGTTGTTGTGAGAAGCCTTTGGCAACAAGTCTTGCCTTGTGTTTTTCGATCTGCCCTTTTTCATTGAGTTTAGTTTTGTAAACTCACTTGACACCAATACTCTTCTTGTGTCTTGGAAAATCAACAAGATCCCATGTCTTGTTCTTTTCAATGGAGTCAATTTCTTGGTTCATGGCTTGAACCCAATGTGTCTCCTTAGTTGCTTCCTTAAAATATATAGGTTGACATGACATTAAAGAAAAAAGGTTGTTCTGTTCAAAGTCATTCAATTGCTGATGGATTTCTCTCAAACTTCGAGTTCTCTGATTTTGTGGTTCAGAGAATGATTCTCTGCTGGAAGTTTAGTTATCCTGAGAGTTTCCAAGTTGTCTTTATACCTACAATCTTGGGAGAATAGTTTGAGGTACTTTTTGTTCTGAATTTTCTACGTTTTTAGAACTTGGCAATAATGGATTTAGACTGTCCATTTGCTGATTTTCTGAATCATTCTACAATTGATTTTCTAGAAATTTTACATTTTTGCTGAGAATTAGTTTCTTGGTGATAGGATTGTACAGCCTATAAGCTTTAGATGTTTTACTATATCCAATGAAAACACATTTCTCACTTATGTCATCAAGTTTCTTCCTTAATTCGAAAGGGATGTGAACGTATGTTATGCATCCAAATGTCCTTAGATGCGCTACATTGAGCTTTGTCCCACTCCATGATTCTTGAGGAACTTTCATCTTTAGACTTGTGGTTGGTGATCTATTCAAGAGATAAACTGAGCATGCTATTGCTTCAGCCCAAAACCTATTTGACAAAATTTTCTCTTTGAGAAGTGTTCTTGCCATATTCATTATTGTTTGATTTTTCCTTTCAGCCACTCCATTCTGATGTGGAGTATACCTTGTTGTTGCTTGCATGATGATGCCTTGAGATTTGCAGAAATTTACAAATTCTCTGGAGTTGTATTCTCCTCCTCCATCTGACCTGAGTGATTTGATATATTTACCTCTGTTTTTCAGCTTCTGCCTTGAATTCTTTGAATTTTGCGAAAGTTTCAGACTTGTGTCTGAGAAAATAGATCCATATTTTTCTGCTGAAATCATCAATAAACGTTAGAAAGTAAAAACTACCACCTATTGACTCTATTTGCATTGGTCCACATAGGTCAGTGTGAACAAGTTCAAGATGTTGTTTGGCTTGATTGGAAGACTATGGAAAACTAGTTCTCTTGTGTTTTCCAAGTATGCAAGACTCACATGGGGGAATTTTCTCTATAAAAATAGGTAGGCCTTTCACCATGGAGTTCTTCTGAAGAAGACTTAGACTCTGAAATGGTAGATGTCCAAATCTTGTATGTCAAACCATTGTTTCATTCAGGGTGGATGCACTCTATGCATATGGTTGAATCAGATTTGCAGTTCTGAGGGTAAGGGGAAACATCCTATTTGGAGTCATGTGGATTTCAGAAATCAATTTTCTGATTGGAAATTTGTCATATATATTGCAAGATGCTCCCTCAAAAAGTACCTGATAGCCATGTTCAATGAGATGTCCTACACTTAACAAATTATGTTTCATATATGGAACATGATAGACATTGTATATGTCTTTCTTGACATTTTGTTTAGTAAGAATAAGAATAGTTCATTTTCCTTGAACTTTGACTAAATAATCATTTCCAAGTGTAATATCAGATGAGATTGAAGAATCAATGCATGAAAGTAATTCTTTGTTACCTGTCATGTGATTGCTGCATCCACTGTCCAGCAACCAAAGATCTTTAGGTTGATGTTCAGTGTTGTGACACGAAATAAACATACCTCCTGAGTTTTCTCCCGTGTGATTTGACACATGTGCTCTGCCTGAGAGCTGATCTGCTTGCTTCTTCTTGCATTCAGATTCATAGTGCCCATTCTTTTTGCAGTAATAACATTGTATGTTTGTTTTGTCATTTGATCTTCTCCCTCTGCCTCTTTGAGGCTGGAAATATTGATGTTGATTTTGTTGTTGTTGTCTTTCACCTTGGAAATTTTGATTCAGATACTATTGTCTGTTAACTCCACTGGAGTGAGGATTACTTTTATTTCTCCCTCTTCCTTGGTGACCTCTTCTTCTTCCTCTGCCTCTCCCTCTGCTGAAGGAGAATTGAGTTTTGAAGGCATTGGAGATTGACTCATCTGTGAGATACAGTCTGGTTTCATGTGTCACCAAAGAACCAATTAGTTCATCTGTTGAAAATTTTGACAGATCCTTGGATTCAAGGATTGCTGTTACAACCATTTCAAATTTATTGGGTAAAATTATTAGGATTTTCTCAACAATTCGTTGATCAGTGATGGCTTTGCTAGTCAATCTGATCTGGTTCACAATTCCCATGACTCTCGTCATGAACTGATGCACATTTTCGGACTCTGTCATCCTTAGAGTCTCGAACTGCATTCTCAAGGTCTGTAGTTTAACTCTTTTCACCCTGTCATTTCCTTGGTAGGAATATTTAAGAATATCCCAGGCCTGTTTAGAAGTACCAGCGCTAGTGATTTTTGAGAAAATCGAATCATCCATAGAATTTTGACTGTAGAATTTCGCTTTATTTTCTTTGTTCCTCAGTGTTGCCTGAGCAATTCTCTGCGGATTTGTCATGGCAGAAAGGGCTGCTAGATCTGGTTCCACATATCCAAGATCCACTGGATCCTAACACTCTTGTGCTTGCAAGAAGGATCTCATCCGAAGAGACTAAAACTCGTAATTATTTCCCAGAAGAATTGGACCCTGAGTTGGTCCTAAATTGCTAGACGACGCCATAAAAAAAATTGCAGAAAAAATAGAGAGAAATTTCGTATTTACCTCCGATCGCCAAAACGTCAATTTGTCGATGGCCGAAAAGAGATTATCGGCCTTGAATTTGGCTTTAGTCACCGTGCAATGTGACCACGTGCCTTATTGTTAAAGCGTTACGGGTTTTTCGGGATTTTTGCCTTTCAAATTGTCGAAATGCGAAATTTGCTTTTGGACGATTTAACGGTCCAAATCTTTCTGTGATCTGACGGTCCAGAGCTTATCGGGATATCGCGAATCAGGACTTCGTGAACCCTGATGACGAGCTCTTCTGACTTCTCGATTCCCCGATCTCCGATTTACCAATGGCACTTTCCTTTCGGGAAATTTCCTGATTCCTTTGATCTCTGCCATGCGTCCTCCTATATTGGACGGTCCTGATTTCTCCTCGTGATTTCGCGATTTGTTCTATTCCAGACTTGTCGTC
Source organism: Picea sitchensis (assembly GCA_010110895.2). Classification (NCBI taxonomy): domain Eukaryota; kingdom Viridiplantae; phylum Streptophyta; class Pinopsida; order Pinales; family Pinaceae; genus Picea; species Picea sitchensis. Next base: position 131,225 of record SNQJ01S0045152.1, on the reverse strand, counting down.
TCCAGGATCCGCGATTTTTCGAATCCTTTAATGCCGATGGACTCTGCTTTCGAGAAATTTTCTGAAAGCCTCGATCTATGCCACGGGTTCTCAACAGATGGATGGCTCAAGTCTTCTTTGGGGGTTTCCCCGTGGTGATCCTCAATCCCTCGTTTTGACGAGATGATGTCATCTGGGCCCCACATTGGAGCTTTCCTCGTGTCGGGATTTCGGACTTCGCAGTTCTAAAATACTGGTGCTTCTTGTTCTTAGGATTCGCGAAATGCCGAATCCCAATATGATGATGGCCCTTTCGTTTTCATGACTTTTCCTGAGTCCTCGGATTTACGCCACGCATCCCGAGTCCTCGGATTTACGCCACACGTTGTTTTGTGAGTTCGGGACTTGCGACTCCAAATTTCTCTGACAACTTGAAACCGCGATTGTCAAAACGCCGACAGTTTCCTCGATGTCCGCCACGTGTCCAAACAAATGGACAACTGAGATCTTATCACTATTTCGTGAATCTGGATTTCGCGAGTTTAGAATTCTTGTTGATATGGTCTTTCAAAACCATGAACTCCGATATGCCGATTTGATGACACTCGGATCTACTGCCACCTGTCCTCTGAGATGGATGGATCACAAGTCCTCTAGGGATTTCACGATATCGCGTATCAGAGTTTTTGGAGTGCAATCGCCTTTGCACGTCCAACTCCCGATTACCGATTTTGCAATGGGACAAGATCGGCGGCTCAAGATCTTTCACGATCCAACGATCCAGAATGATGTCGTGATTTCACGATTCGCGAATTCTCATTGTAGTCTTCTGACCTTTACACCTTGTGAGTCAACGAAATTCTGAGATTTCGCCACGTGTCTCTTGATGGACGGTCCAGATGATGTCAGGACTTCACAGGTCAAAAATTCCTCGGCGCTGTAGAGGATTAAACCTCGTGCACTTTCTTGCGGATCCAACGGCGGTCAGGCCTCTACGCAAGATCTAACGGCTGAAACTCTTTCGCCTTTTCTGCGCTCTCCTCGTCCCTTCTGAACTGGTTTCCCGCTTCGGATCCGTTCTCAGGATGAATCTTACGGCCGCGATGATTGTTCTTTGAACCTGAGAGACGTTCTTTTCTCCTGTGGAAGAAAGATCTGTGAATCTTTCAAAGATTTGAAAGAAATTCACGGATTCTTTGTTCACTGCTTCAATCTTTGACAGATTTGAGTGAATTTCAAAAAACTTTAAACGATGTTGCCTTCTACAACAATCTTTAACGATTTGAACGAATTCTTCGAGTTCTTTAAACATTCTTTCGTTCTGCAGCTCTTCTTCGTCAATCTTTGACGATTCTTGAAAAATGTGCAAGAATCTTTAAAGTTTCTTCATTCTCGATCTCTGCTTCCTCGTTCTTTCGAGCGTAGTATGCTCTACAACCTCTGCAAGCTTCCTACGTTGATCTTTTGTACATAAGACAGACTGCTTCTCCGTGGAAGTTTCCTGTGAGGATCTTTCGAGAGTATGACAGACGACTCTCCAAACCTTGTGAAAGAGACTGTGTCGCATGCTCTCAAGATTCGTGAAGCTCTGTGCTATGAGGATCGTGTTGTTCTCCAGCCTGTGTGAAGAGGCTTACTACTGTAGCTCTGATACCATGATAAATTGTGAGGCAATAAATGCAGAGAGAAAGATAGAACAGAAAACAGTATATTCAAATGCATGAAGAACTGAAGAGATTACAATGCAATGGGAAATAGCTAAGCTAAATACGCTCAAGCAAATCAAGAATAGAAAGTACAGCTGGCGAGGACAACTGGCAGTGTACAGTCAAACTGTTGAGGTTACATTATTTTTAACAAAATATACCACAATACAAGACAACAATAAACAATAACAACAACCAATATTTGGGATTGTAATAATCTATTTACTTTTTATTTTGAGTTTTTTGTCAGAATATGGATGGCATATTTTTTAATGCATGTTCAGTATTCAAATTTGTGAGTTTAATGGCTTCTCATCAATCCTTAATAGGTATGACACTACCCTTTGATCAATGTCTGATAAGACATATTCTGGCATCCCACTTTTTTGAAGTTAAGTTCTCAACATTTATAGGATTGTTTCACCAACTTGATTTTGTTGACAATTTGATCACATTTTGACATGCTCCAAACAATATTGTTTCTAATTCAACTGGTTTTGGAAAATTATATGAAAATTGACATTAATCTCACTGTGATCATACTTCATTTTGAATTTAGCCTTTATTATAGTGCCTTTCTTTCTGCTTTAAATTTTTTTTCCAATCCCACCCAGCATTCCAAGGAATAATCTTAACGTGAGGTTATAACATCTGAACATTCGTAGAATGTCTTTAGTGACTGGTTCAAATCAAAGGTTTGATTGATGTCTTAAGTTAAGTATCACTATTTATAAGACTTCGGTTCATGATCAATTCAGAATGACTTGAATTCATTAGTATGACAGCTTGATACAGGTAGAACATTACACAGTTGGATCATATGATAAGTGTCAGTCAGCATATCCTCATAAGAGCATTATTTATAGTGTTGTGACGAACTGCAGAATAATAATGCACAATCTAAGAAGATGTACTCAAATCCACATGAACATCATTTTTTGAGGAAACTTTTCATCATGTCAAGAATGAGAGATGTAGTCATCAAGTGTAACTATCTGGGAAATCATGTAGATAGGGACTGGTGAAGATAACATTCCTAGTCAGCTGTAGATGCTGGAATCATCAATAATAACCCAGACATTGTTTAATAATCATATTCTTACCGTGCATCAAAATCTTTAAAGACTGCAAACATTGCTATAGAATATTCGCAAAGGAAAAACATGGTTGTTTCCCTTTGCCTGATCACTAGATCGTATCCTTGATCACTACATAGTAGGGACTAGCTGATATGGAGCTTAATCTTTTTTATCACATATATTTATACAAATCGGTTTCCATACATATAGATTTGAACTAGTATATAAAATTCCCAAAACAAAGGTTCTCTTATGAACATATCAAAAAATATTAAAACAAAGCTTCCGTTATGACCATATCGATGATTACAATTTAACTAATTAGCAAAGAAATGATCATAAAATAAAAACTGCAAGAGTTATCATACAAGGTTCTTCAATTGTCGATTGTTTGACTTACGAGCCAAATTCCACCTTTGGATCAAGTTGTTGATGGTTACCACCTACCAATTCTTATCGGTACTCTCCTTCAAACAATATTTGAGCTACAATTAGTTTGTATAGAAGGTACATATCTAGGAATAAAAGAAGAGTGATGCTACTAATATTTGGAAGAAAATCTCCACTTCACAACACTGTTCAATGGACCAAAATCTCAGCAACCACCAAAAGAAATTCTGAAACACTAGGATGACTATCCAATATTGGTGTGCAAAAAGTATTTTTCCCTTAGCAAAATGTTTTCTTTTATAGATTTTGTGTATCATATTACTTGTCTAACTCATGTAATATGTAATTTATTAAATTTCTATTTACCGTTATTCTCCTATCATATGTGTCACTAATATGCTCAATTGCACAACTAATTACTTATTTAAAAATATAAAATACTGAATTATTTTTACTCAATTCCCACATTTCATACTTTCACTCTTAGGTATTTCCTTGATCTCTTCCTCATTTCTTATTTTATTTTAGTGGGTGCACATGGAGTTACTACTTTAATTATTTATTATGTCTCTTTAATTTCAACCAACCCAATTTTTTATTTGAATTTGAGTTCTTATCTCTCTTTCTTCTCATTGATTTTTAAGTGCACGAGCAATTAGTTTTAGGTAGTTAATAATTACTTTATTTCAATTTCATACAAACTTCTATACTTACCATTTTTCTTATATTAATTAACATATGCATGTACTAACGAAATAATCTTATATGTTCCTTAATCAATCTTGATTCATTTTCAACTTTATCAATTGTATCATCCCACTCTTGTGCGCGGTGAGAAAACCTATTCTTTGAGGACACTTGCTTGCAAGTGATCCAGATTATTATACCTTTGGGCATTTGATTATGATTATGAGGCATTATGGGTTGATGACATGTTGTTTTGTTGCATTGACATAGGCATGTTCTATTGAATTAGTTTTACTGATTGTGCAGGATTTTGGACCTCGAGGATGCATAGGCATTGATGAAACCCCTTGGACTTCGGATCGAGTCCGAGAGTGAATTATTGGGGTTTGATCGCTTTATATGTGATATTAGTGCATCTGATTAGATGATATGATTATGGATATATTTATGACATGATTCGTTGATGATAGCTTGCCAACCAAACTCACATGTGGAGTAGAGGGGTCATGCATGACTAGCATATATGTTGAGGGAGAGGTGTGGATAGTAGCCATCCCACAGCCTACTAGCACTCCTGCAGTGGCTCGAACTGTAGGTTAATAACTACCAAGTTCGAGAAGACCCAGGATGTCGTGAGGGTAGACTGCGACAATCGCTCATGATGATTTTAAGGGGTGTGCAATAAGGAAGGGGCCTTATTCCTTAGAGGCCCTTATTCTCCCATAAGATCACCTGGAGGAGTATTGACTCCAAGGGTTTTTGATGTCTACGAGGTCAGTCAAGAGGCGAGTGGCACCCTTGGAGCACGTCGTGCATCCTGAAGGACACGTCACACAAGAAAAATGGAAAGAGACAAGTGGAACCCTTGGAGCACGTGGTGCATCCTGAAGGGCACATCGTACAAGAAAAATGGAAAGAGCAGAGTGGCACCCTTGGAGCATGTGGTGCGTCCTAAAGGACACATCGTGCAAGAAAAATGCAATGAGGTGAGTTGCACCCTTGGAGGACGTAGTGTGTCCTGAAGGGCACGTCGCGTTGTTAATTAATAAACGAATAAACCTATATGGCCTTAGGACGAATAACATGATAAGAAAAATTTAAAACAATTTCCCTAATAAAATGTCGCCCAACCTCGAAAATTAAAATCTAGGTCTAGGTGAAACTTGCGGTAAAAGAAAAATATGTTTGTAAAAAAAATAAAAATTAAATAAATAAAAATGATAATCATCATTAATCATGTGTGTGAGTAATTATTTTAATTTATAAAAATCTTTTGGGGGATAAAATTTAAAAAAGGGGGGCAATAATTGTTTTGTCACTTATATTAATTAAAATTTATTAATTAAAAAGGGAAAAGGGAAAAAGTTAATTTTCTACACCTGCCAAATTGAGTTTTAAACAAAATGGAAAGAGGAAAATCTAAAATAATTAGGAAACTAGGAAAAAACAAGAGACATAAAAAGAAACAGGAAACTCAAGAAAAAAACGGAAAGTCTAACTTAGTAAGGTATCTAGCATATAAGAACCTTCTAAATTAAACTCAACTAGTAAATTAATAAGGGGGAAAGTCATTAAAACTTGTAAGGGAATATGGGGACACCTAGGAGCGATTCTAGGAATGTTTTTAGGTGGGTGAGGGAAATAGGGGCAATTAATTAATTAATGAAATTAATTTATGGAGGAATGAAGGGGATGCGTGACACATGTATGGGTAGGATTTTTATGAATTAAATTATTAAACTTTAAATTAATTGGGATTTGAGAAAGTAAAGGACTTCGAAACTCTGTATAATGGAGGAAGGAGAAGGATGATGGATCTCATCTGTTATGCATAACGTTACGTTGCAGAAATTTGTACTTGACTGAATTAGCTTGTGGGAGTTGGGATACCCAACTCGGTGAGGAGTGGTAGCTCGGCCTTGCGAGGCAAGCTGGGAGCTAGCTAATTCTTTTGTAAGTGTGTGTGGCCCCTTTGTAGCTTGGCGGTCTAAAGGGGAAGAAGAGTACCCCTAGCATTGGCTGGGAGGTACTAGTGAAGTCTAATCAGTCGATAAGCGAGAGCTACATGGAGCACGTAGGACAACAACTCAGAGCGGGCTACTTGGGATACGGTACGCTTCCTTTATTTTTGCATGGTAGATTGTTAGTATGATTTATGCCTTGAGTTCTGTATGTTTAATTGGGTAAAGAAATGATTGTCTTAGAGTTCTAGTTGATGACTAAAAATTTCCCCATAGCCCTTGGCTCGATGTTGATTGATTCCCATGGCCTTCGATCCCTTCTTGTCTTGACCGTCCTATGGTTTATTGATTTGTGATGATTGTGGTTTATTTTTTCCTTCATCCCTAGATCATCAGTCCACGCTTGAGCAATCGACTAGGATCTTTATCTACGGTCGTCACTTCAGTGTTAATAGACCTATGGATCTAAACGCCCTACTTTTTTGTGCGTGGATGATGAGCGAAGGATGTTCCTGCCAACCATCTACCCTTGTTGGTTGTTCTTGGTTGAGTGATCGTCTTGCGCCTTTTGCGATTGTTCATCTCTTCCTTCTGTGATCTACTTATTACCCTCTACGTTTGATGAATTGATTAGTGCATTTTTAATGAAATGTCGTATGCGTTTTAATGCCTTTCCTGGGGAAACTACTGTGTGGTTTTTATACATCTGGTCTGCCTTTTTTCTCTACGATTTTACCCTTGCACTTTATTATTTTGATGAATTTAGCTTGCGTAATTTCCCACTCGAATGACAGTTTATAAATTACCTTGGATTGCGTATTATTCTTTTTAACTCTGCGTTTTACCATTTTCTTGTCTGCAATTTACCCTTTGTAACGTCACCCATTACCCTTCTTTTATTGACTGCGTTGGGAAAGTTTTTTTTTTTTTTCTTGTAGACAGTAAACTTTGGGACAGTCTTTTCTCATCTGGTTCTAGACAGTCATGGCTTATATTTAATAGATTAATACCAACAATATCATTGTTATTTGTTTATTTGTTAGCTTTCAGTGTCATTGTTATCTGCGTATTTGTTAGCATTGAGTGATAGTGATATCATTTGTTAGTTGTGTAAGTATAGGGATGTCGTTGTTAACTACGTAGTTGGATAGCATTGAGTCGTACAATGATATCATACTTCTGATGGCTTATATCAAGACAACTGTTGCGTTGATTGCGTATGGCTGGGTAAAAGAACTGCATTTTACGACTGCCAAATAGTCAGCGAACCATCGCTCTTCTGTTGTGTAATGGCAACAGGCTAACGTAGGGTTATGATCTTACAATATTGTTCGTCAACGTTTCCCCTCTCCATATTTCCTGGCTGGAAAGTTCACGTTCCCTTGCGTAATCCGTAGGATAGAAAATCCCTTTTTATGGTGAACCCTTACAACTTTTGATGAGCGGTTACGGACATCTCACGGAGTTAACCCTCCTTCATTTTTTATTCGAACAACTGTTTTACTAACCGAACTTTTAGACCGCCTTCTCAGCACCTCTGGACTACGTTCAACATTTTTAGGTTGCGTTTTAACTTATAATTGATTGTGTTGTAATTACTTCAGCAGATCTGGAATTTGTATTCTTTGGTCAGCTGAGTGTGGTTGATATTCCCTCTTAAAATGCAGGGATTTTGACAGCTAGACGGACTACAAACAATGGACTATATCAGACAATGTTTGTCCCTTTTATTACCTTGTTCTGACAGAGTAAGTGTGCCTCCAGTTTCTTGGATTGTTGTACCTTCTTTTGTTCATCACAATTTTTACCATCTAATCCATCATTGTAACAGTGATAATGCCTTACTCAGAAATTCGTGGTAAAATACAACCCAATTACCTTTACTCACGAATTTCAATATTGATACCCGAGTTTCAATAAACCCCCCCATAAAATTCACCCCCCAGCTAATAGTGTTTGTTTCTCTAAGTACTTGGGTAGCGAACTGGTTGTCAAACTTTTTTTTTCTGCGTCTTCAATGTTGTTGATGACAGACAGCCTTGTCATTTTTAGTTTTTCTCATTGAATTATTGGACCACAATGTCAATTTTGTTCTGCGAGTGAATGTCCCTTTTAGTTCTGTTAGATCATTTAAAAACACAGAGTGACTTAGAGAGAAAATTTTACGGTCACGAGTTATTGTTAGGTGAGCTGGGATGACATAGTTGGTGACTCTTTAGGACAAAATTCATAGAAAAAAATTTTTGACAGCCTAGATTTGGTTTCGTTTTTGTTGGGTCGACGATCTCTTTATACTTAACTATTCCATCTTTTAGGTTTAATCAATTCCTTTATATAACCTCTCATTTAAGGTGAAGGTAACTTCGAAGAATAGAAGGGTAGATTTGCTACACTAGAAATTGATAAATCTTATTAATTTTAAGGATATAGAAGTTCTAAATTTGTATTTTTATTTTTTATAGAAGTATGTGAGATTACCCTTTGTTAGACATGGATATCCATTTTGAATTAATAGGACTGTTAGACGTGATGGTTATGGGCGTGATAGTTGATTATCTTGCACTAGCTTAATGGTCGAGGGATTGGTAGTTTTATTAACTAAAACTATTAATAGCTAACAATTATTTGGCGATTATGTGCCTTGCGCCTTAGGTCGAGCTCGAAGGGGTGGTTGGTCATAAGAGTTTCACCTCACTGGTTTCCTTGGAGGAAACAATAATATTCCTATCATTGACGCATTTAATTGAGTGATTCCATCTTGCATCTTGTCGACTTGTTGCTTGGGTGTGTGGGTATCGTCTCCTTGACAGTTATTTCCGTCTTCTTGCGTGTGGGATTGTCTTGAGTCTATGGTCTAAATAGGTTATGTTGTGTCACAGTTATTTCCACGCCTATCACCTGGTGATGGCATGAATCCTGATGAGGGGATCGTTGCACACCTTAATGTTTAGAGGCGAATGATAAGTTGGTCAGAATCTGTGCTTCCTGTTGTGGGAGTTTGTTCATTGTAGTTGAGGTTGGTACCTAGGTTGTCATGCCTTCTTGCATTTGGTTGGGCGTCATCAATATTCTAGTTACACGGTTGTCCAGGACGTTGTGTCACGATTGTGGTTGTTGTCTTTTAGCTTAGAGGCATCGTCGGGTTGTGTCGAATGGGCAACCTTTTCCTTTTGTCTTGATTTTTGATTGCTTTGCCCAGTTGCTCGATGTGCTTGTGTGTTGATTGTTGCTTGTCTGTTGCCTGATCTGCATGCGTAGTGTTCTTCGTCAGGTTGGTTTTCGACTATTGTTGTCATTGTCTTCCTGCCCCAAAAACAAAACAAAACAAAAAAAAATATGGTGTCACTTGTAGTCGTAATGATGGGATCGTTACATATGGTATTACAGCAGGTTCAACCCTGAGACTGTGGATCACCAGGCTTTCCACTGCAATAAACATGTGAGTATTAACCCTTGCGTTAATTAAAAACCTTAATGTGTCCATCCGGTGATCGCATTTAGAGGACGCCACAGAGGTTCACAACGTGGTGTCGTTGAAGGAGGTGAGATGCCTCCAAAAGTTCCCGCACCCTTAGATTCAAACCCCCATGGGGAAGAAGAATTCCTTGGGCTGGAGTCGATCATTGTAATGGATGAAGATGGTTTGACAAGGTCCTTCCAGAGATTGTCAGAGGCCTTTATTCTACATTGATACTAAGATGAGGCCAGGGCACCCATACCCGTGAGGGTCCACAACTCGCTCTAGCTAGTACCATTAACATCCACCCTGAACTCGAGAGAGTTGAGTTCTCGAGTCCACGAGTGTCACAGACGACTGTGTCGTCGAGCCACGGTTGTCCAACAAGAAGGTCTACATGGCGGTCCTTCAATTGAAGGGGAGCACTCTTCTATGGAGGAAGATGCTCCTACCACATTTGAACATGGACATCGACGAAATGTCATGGGAACTGTTCGAGGAAAGGTATCTTTCTGAGGAATTTGTTAATCGTCATCTCCATGAGTTTGGCACCTTGCAAGAAGTCAGCCTCAAGGTGCCCGAGTACAAGGTCCATTTTGGAGCTTCTTCCATATGCTCCACATCCAATTACCCAGACACTTAAGCTCAAAAAGTTTGAGATTGGCCTTATTATTAGAATTCATCTTCTACTTTGGGTACCAGGATTACTAAATCAAAGGAAGTGTGTTGGATTGTGGGAGGCACATGACTAACAATACTACCCAGAGGAAAAGGTCGGAGCTTCTGGATCAGCCGGACCCACTACCTTGGGATTTTTGGGAAAGGCCCATCAAATTCATGCAGTGGTGAATAACTGCAGGAAGAGCACGAGTCGACTGTGCTAGAGGCATCAGGCATCGTTGCTGACCAGACCCTTAGTATTTGATAGATCCTGGTGCTACCGAGAGTTTCATCTCTGGTCCACCGCTAAAAGGGATTAAGGTAAAGGGAGTCGAACAGGGTGATTTTAGCTTCATAGAGATGGATTCAGGAGCCAAACTGAAGGTTGAAGGAAAGGTTACAGGTTGTACCCTTAACCTAGGAGGGTTTATCACGAGGGCCAACCTGTACATCATGATCTTATTATTTTATGACGTCGTGATCAATATGAACTTGTTGGAATCGCATGAGGTGATACTCAACTGTAAGATGAAATGGTTGAGCTTGGTTGATGATGAGGGGCAAGGATGCATGACTGTAGGACAAAAATAGGGAGTTTCCCTGAGGTTCATCTCTTCCTTATAGCTACGGAAGAGCATGTGCAAGGGATGTAAGATTTATTCAATCCTTACAATTAAATGAGAATGGAGTAGCGAAAGGTCTAGAACACCTTCTTGTGGTGAGAGAGTTTGCAGATGTCTTCCCAGAGGAGTTACCTGTGATTCCTCCGGAGAGGGAATAGGAGTTTACTATTGACCTAAAACCGGGGACTGAACCGATAGAGAGAACGCCTTATCATATGTCGACCTTGGAGTTACAGGAGTTGAGAATGCAACCAAAAGAATTGTTGGACCTCGAACTGATAAGTCCAAGTGTGTCACCGTTGGATGCGCATGTTATTTTCATACGAAAGAAGGATGGGTCATGGAGACTCTGCATTGATTATCGTCAATTAAACAAGGCAATGATAAAAAATCAATATACGTTGCTGAGGATTGATTTGTTTTTTATCAAATGAAGGGTGCGACAGTGTTCTGAAAGATTGATTTGCGATCAGGGTATCACTAGTTACAGATCAAGGAGGATGATGTCCCTAAGACAACCGTTAAGATGAGGTTTGGACAATACGAGTTTATTGTTTTACTATTTGGACTCAGAAACGCCCCAGGGGTATTTATGAGTTTCATGAACACGGTGTTCCGTGAGTACTTGGAAAAGTTCATACAAGTATTCATTGATGATATTTTGATTTACTCTCGGATGACGGAGGAGCATCACGAGAACTTGCACTTAGTACTACAGTGTCTACAAGAGAACAACTTGTATGGGAAGTTGTCCAAATGCTCATTTTATCAATGGAGGATTCACTACTTAGGGTATGTCATCTCCGACGAAGGTATCATTGTGGATCCAACAAAGGTCGAGGCTATTATGGAATGTCTTGCACTGACGAATGTCCTGGAAGTGCGTATCTTTATGGGTTTAGCAGGATACTATCGATGATTCGTCGATGGATTTTCGAAGATAGAAAATCCGATGACGAGGTTGTAGAAGAAAAACAAGAATTTTTTTTGAATCGAGAAATGTGCAGAATCTTTTAGGAGGCTCAAGGATATGTTGATGATGGCACCAATACTAAAATTCCCTAAAATCGACGCAGATTTCTTGGTATGAACTCACGTGTCCAAGCAAGGCTTAGGCAGAGTCCTCATGTAATATGGTCAAGTGATTGCTTACATCTCAAGGAAATTGAGAAGGCATGAGGAGAACTATGCGACACACGGTTTGGAGTTGTTAACCATTGTATATGCCTTGAAGGTTTGGAGACACTACCTTGTTGGACGAAAATTTGAACTAAAGATGGACCACTGTGGAATACAACACATCTTTATGTAAAACGACCTGAATGCGCGACAATGGCGTTGGTCGGAATTTCTTAGCAAGTACGACTTCAAGATTACGTACATAAAAAGAACAATAAACTCAGTGTAAGATGCATTGAGTTGAAGACCACAAATATTTTCGGTGTTGCCTTTTCAAACGAATCTACATGAAAAGATTCTATCTTTATAGCGTGACGATGACTGGTACAAAGAGGTCGAAGAGTTTATTGGAAAAACACAATGATGGTTCCAAGATTTGAAGGACTTACGTTGTACGACGATGGACTACTAAGATTTAAAAATCAAATTTACATGCACCAAATGACGAGTTGAGGAGTTTGATCCTAAGTGAGGCTCACAGAGTGGTGTACATGGCTCACCCAAGAGTCACGAAGATGAGGGCGGACCTTAAAACCTTATTCTTCTGGAAAGGAATGAAGGAAGACATAGCCAACTATGTGGCCAAATATATAGAATGTCTGTAGGTAAATACTCAACATAGACATCTAGTAGGATTCCTACAACCACACGCTATTCCAGTATCGAAATGGGAGGTTATTTTGATACATTTTATCATTGGATTTCCACTGACGACAAGGAGACACAACTCGATTTTCTTGGTAGTTGACACTCTGACGAAGAGTGCTCATTTTACTCCTATGCATATGATGTATCAGACACCTGACATAGTTAGAGTTTTCATCATGAGATTGTGAGGCTGCATGGCGTGCCTAAGAGGATTATATTCGATCGAGGATCGATGTTTTCTAGATGATTTTGGACTAGTTTCCAAAAGGCCTTGCAAACCCAACTTAGATTTAGTACTGCGTATCACCCGGGAACTGACAGGAAGACCGAACGAACAATCCAAACCTTAGAATATAGGTTGCACATGTACGTGATGGACCAACAAAAGCGTTGGGAGAAATTCTTGTCGTTGGTAGAATTCGCTTATAGCAACAATTACCAAAGCACCATTTTAGATGCTGCCTTAGAGTTTCTTTTGGGCGGCTGTGTCAGATGCCTTTGATTTGGGATCACGTTGAGGATAGGGTCGTGGTGGGACTGGACGTGATCCATGAAATGGAATATTAAATGCAAACTATAAGACAAGGGATCAAGGATGCGCATGATGGGAAAAAGAGTTATGTCGATACGCATCGGGTCGACCGTAGTTATGATGCGGCGATCAAGTGTTTTTGCGGAGGAAACCACATAGGATTTCAATCAAGTTTGGAGAGAGGGCTAAGCTATCTCCTATGATATTGTGGAAAAGAGAGGCATGTGGCCTAATGAGTAGCCTTGCCTGATTCTTGAGGCATATGCATGATGTATTTCACGTCTCTCTTTGAGACATTATAATTAGTGATCGTACACATGTTTGTTTTGAGCACTTGGAGGGTGTTGGATGAGGATCTGCTCGCGACTAAGCTGATCCACATCCTGTATCATCGCATTCAAAAAATATGACGTCGAACAGTAGATCAGGTCAAGGTCCATTGGGACAACTATAGTCCATACTCAACAAACTAGGAGGACGCATATGATATATGCCAACAGTTTGCATTTTTGTTTGATAGATAGAATTATGACACTGTGATACACCTTATTTTGGCTCTTATATATTGTGAAACTTTAGGACGGAGTTTATACCAAGGGGGGGTGTATGTAACATTCCGCTCCTGCACGTGGTGAGCAAAGTTTTTCTTTGAGGACACTTGCTTGCAAGTGATCCATATTATTATACCTTTGTACATTTGATTATGATTATGAGGCGGTATGGGTTGATGACATGTTGTTTTGCTGCATTGACATAGACAAGTGCTATTGACTCAGTTTTAATGATTATGCAGGATTTTGGACCTCGAGGATGCAGAGGAATCAATGGAACCCCTTGGACTCTGGATCGAGTCCGGAAGTGAACTATTGGGGTTTGATCGTTTTATATGTGATATTAGAGCATCTGATTAGATGATATGATTATGGATATATTTCAGACAGGATTTATTGATGATGCATGCTGACGATATCTTGTCGACCAGACTCACATGTGGAGAAGAGGGGTCACGCATGACTAGAAGAGTTGTTGAGGGAGAGGTGTGGACAACAGCCCTGCCACAGTCTACTAGCACTCCCACCATGGCTAGAACTGTACGTTAACAACTACCTAGTTAGAGAAAACCCACAATTCCATGAGGGAAGACTGCGACAGTCGCTCACGATGATTCCAAGAGGCGTGCAATAAGGCAGGGGCCTTATTTCTTAGAGTCCCTTAGTCTCCCACAGGATCACCTCATAGAGTATTTACTCTGGTTTATGTCTACCAAGTTATTCAAGAGGTGAGTGGCACCCTTCAAGCATGTGGTGCATACTGAAGGGCACGTTGCGCAAGAAAAATGGAAAGAGGCGAGTGGCACCCTTGGAGCACATGGTGTGTCCTGAATGGAACGTTGCACAAGAAAAATGGAAATAGGTGAGTGCCACCCTTGGAGCATGTGGTCTGTCCTGAAGGGCACGTCGCGCAAGAAAAATGGAAAGAGGCAAGTGGCACCCTTAGAGCACGTAGTGAGTCCTAAAGGGCACATCGTGTTGTTAATTAATAAATGAATAAACCTATATGGTCTTAGGACGAATAATGTGATTAAAAAAAATTAAAAAAATTTCCCTAATAAAATGTCACCCAACCTCAAAAATTAAAATCTAGGTCTAGGTGAAACTTGTGGTAAAAGAAAAATATGTTTGTAAAAATAAAAATGAAAATAAATAAATAAAAATGATAATCATCATTAATCATGTGTCGAGAAGGGGGTGAGTAATTCTTTTAATTTATAAAAATATTTTGGGCGATAATTAAAAAAAGGGGGAAATAATTGTTTTGTCACTTATACTAACTAAAATTTATTAATTAAAAGGGAAAAGAGAAAAAGTTAATTTCTACACCTCCCAAATTGAGTTTTAAATAAAAGGGAAAGAGCGAAATATAAAATAATTAGGAAACTAGGAAAAAGTGGAAAACACAAAAATAAACAGGAAACCCAAGGAAAAAGACAAAAGTCTAACTTAGTAAGGTATCTAGTATATAAAAACCTTCTAAATTAAACTCAACTAGTAAATTAATAAGGGGATAAATCATTAAAACTTGTAACGGAATATGGGGACACCTAGGAGTGATTCTAGGAATGTTTTTAGGTGGGTGACGGAAATAGGGGTAATTAATTAATTAATGAAATTACTTTATGGAGGAATGAAGGGGATGGGTGACACATGTACGGGGAGGATTTTTATGAATTAAATTATTAAACTTTAAATTAATTGGGATTTGGGAAAGTATTTAAGGACTTTGAAACTCTATATAATAGAGGAAGGAAAAGGATGATAGATCTCTTTTGCTATGGATAACATTATGCTACAAAAATTTGTACTTGACTAACTTATCTTGTGGGAGTTAGGATACCCAGCTCGGTGAGGAGTGGTAGCTCGACCTTGCGAGGCAAGCTGGGAGCTAGTTGATTCTATGGTTAGTGTGTGTGGCCCCTTTGTGGCTCTGGGGGATAAGGGGGAAGAAGAGTACCCGTAGCGTTGGCTGGGAGGTACCAGTAAAGTCTCATTGGTCAGCAAGCGGGAGCTACATGGAGCCTACATGACAACAACTTAAAGCGGGATACTTGGGATATAGTACGCTTCCTTTATTTCTACATGGTAGATTGTTAGTATGATTTATGCCTTGAGTTTTGTATGTTTAATTGGGTAAAGAAATGATTGTCTTAGAATTATAGTTGATGACGGAAACTTTCCCCATAGCCCTTGGCTCGATGTTGAATGATTCCCATGGTTGTCGATCCCTTCCTGTCTTGACTATCCTATGGTTTATTGATTTGTGATTATTGCAGTTTATTTTTCCTTCGTCCCTAGCTCATCAATCCACGACTGAGCAGTCGGCTAGGAGACTTATCTACGGTCGTCACTTCGGTGTTAATAGACCTATGGATCTAAACGCCATGCTCTTCTGTGCGTGGATGATGAGCGAAGGATGTTTCTGCGAGTCATCTAGCCCTGTTGGTTGTTCTTGGTCGATTGATCGTCTTGCACCTTTTAAGATTGTATACTTCTGCAATTGTTCATCCCTTCCTTTTGCGATCCACTTATTACCCTCTGTGTTTGATGAATTGATCGGTTCATTTTTAATGAAATGTCGTATGCGTTTTAATGCCTCTCCTCGCGAAATTATTGTGTGGTTTTTGTACATCTGGTCTGCCTTTTTCTCTGCGATTTTACCCTTGCACTTTATTATTTCGATGAGTTTAGCTTGCGTAATTGCACACTCGAATGACAGTTTATAAATTACTCAGGACTGTGTCTTATTCTTTTTAACTCTGTGTTTTACCATTTGCTTGTCTGCAATTTACCCTTTGTAAAGTCACCGATTACCCTTTTTTTATTGACTGCGTTGGGACAATTTTTTATTTATTGTACACAGTAAACTTTGGGACAATGTTTTCTGATCTGGTTCCAGACAGTCGTGGCTTATATTTAATAGATTAATTTGTTATTTGTTAGCTTTGAGTGTGATTGTTATCTGCGTATTTATTAACATTAAGTGATAGTGATATCATTTGTTAGCTGTGTAAGTATAGGGATATCGTTGTTAGCTGTGTAGTTGGATAGCGTTGAATGGTACAACGATATCATATTTTTGACGACTTATCTCTAGACAGCTGCTACGTTAACTGCATATGGTTGGGTAAAATAATTGCATTTTATGACGGCTAAATAGTCAGCGAACCATTTCTCTTCTGATGTGTAATGGAAGCGGGCAAACGTAGGGTTATAATCTTACAATACTGTTGGTCAGTGTTTCCCCTATATGCGTATTTCCTGGCTGGACAGTTCGTGTTCCCTTGTGTAATCAATAGGACGTAAAATTCGTTTTTATGGAGAACCCTTACAACTTTTGATGAGCGGTTACGGACGTCTCACAGAATTAGCCCTCCTTCATTTTTGATTCGAACAGTTGTTTTATTCAGCGAAATTTTAGACCGCCTTCTCAGCACCTTTGGACTACGTTCAGCGTTTTTAGGCTGCGTTTTTAACTTATAATTGATTGCATTGTAATTACTTCGGCAGATATGGAATTTGTATTCTTTGGTCAACTGACTGCGGTTGATATTCCCTGTTAAAATGAAGGGATTTTGACAGCTAGACGGACTACAGACAGCGGACTGTATCCGACAATATTTGTCCCCTTTTTTACCTTGTTCTGAAAGAGTAAGTGCGCCTCCAGTTTATTGGATTGTTGTACCTTCTTTCGTTCATCACGATTTTTACCAGCCAATCCGTCATTGTAACAGTGATAACGCCTTACTCTGAAATTCATGGTAAAATACAGCCCAATTATCTTTACTCACGAATTTCAGTATTGATACCCGAGTTTCAGTAAACCCCCTTTACGTAATGGGGTCGTTACATATTTTTAGGTGCACTAGCAATCAATTTTAGTTAGTTAAATATTAATTTATTTCAATTTCATACAAACTTCTATAATTACCATTTTTCTTATATTAATTAACATATGCATACTAACGAAATAATCTTATATGTTCCTTAATCAATCTTGTTTCATTTTCAACTTTATCATTTATAACGAATAACAATGGTTTCATGATTATTCATTCCCTTCAATAACTAGATTTCAATATGTTCCAATGATGCCATGTTTCTATGATGCACGAGCATCGCCAACTCATCAAGCGAGCCAGCACATCAAGCGGAGATCAGTTGGATAAACAAACCCAAATTTTTGAAGTGTTTTGGGATTGTAGCGCAAGTCTTTAATGAAGCCATTTATGAAGGCGCACTTGTATATTGTAACGGACCTTGAGCAGAGAGCTCTCGTCCTTTGGTAGATAGTCGGAATTTATTTTAGTTAATGCTGGTAGGTAGATTTTAATTGTAGATTTGATAGCTTTAGAGTCCAAGAGGGAAAACGGATATAGACACCCTCATTGTATCATTGTAACATTATTGAAAACAGGAGCAAGAAGGGAAGAGCATGCAAAGAATTGTATGAATAACACCCATGTACATATATTGAATTTATAGAAAGCTTTAATTCAATTTCATGGTTTGTGTTGGTTCTCTGTGTATTGATATTATGCTCATGGATGTTTTGCTTCCTGTCATGCATTGCTTTTATATGTTGTGTATGTGATTTCTTTGTTGAATTGAAGTCTAGAGGGTGAATGAATGAGTTTCAATTGTTTCTCTATCTGAGCCACGAGATTCCTGCAAGGTGTGCAGTCGAAAAATTATTAGCAAGGAGTTCGTTGATGACGGCTCAGGTAGTTTAAGTCTTGTTATAATTCACTCAGAAGTGAAAATGGGTTGTTGAATCCATGCAAAGAGTGCATAGGCTGAAGAGAATGTCTCAGTCGAGAATCTGAGAAGAAGGAAAACCAAGACTGCTGCTATAGGAGTGCGCAGAGTCGGAAGGATTCAACACTTGGGAGAGTTGTATGTTTGCTGCAAGGAGTGCATGCAAGTCCCTCTGAAGGAATCACAGTGGGAAAGCTCAGGAGGTATAGAACCTTCGAGATATCGTCGAAGGAGAGAACAGGAATCTCGTGCCGTTGAACGTTCAAGCAAGAGTTGCAAGTGCAGGTGTTGGAAGGCAAGTGCTGAGAAGGGATACTTAGCCATTCTCAAGAAATCTTCAAGGAGGAGAAATCGACGGTCAGGATTCGCAGAGGAAAATTGTGAAATCCCGTCAGCCGTCAGATCTCAAGAAGTTGTGTCGGGGTTAAGCCCAGGGGTAGAGAGGAGAAGTCCCAGACAAGTCATCGGGATATTGGAGACCTTGCGGGTTTCGAAAACCTGAGAGAAAATCCTAGCCGTTGATCTTTGCAGGACACGCGTAAGACATCAGGTCATGAGTCGGGATTTAACCCATCGGGGTTTCCGGAAGCAAGAAACTCTCGCAACTTGTAGTTGCGATCCGCGATATCCTGACGAGGGAGTCATGTGGGCCATAGAAGAAGATAGTGGAGGACAGGTTTCACCCCGTATCGGGGATCGGGACTTGAAGATTTTCATGAATGAGTGCAACAGGAATTGCGATATTCCGATACGCGATTTCCCGATCACCACAGGAGTGTGGGCCATAGGCGCCAAAGAAAAGCACCGGTGTTGGAAGGTCAACGTTGACTGACAGGTCATCGGGAATCGGGGATCCGTGAGGTGAGTGTATCATGACCTCGTAAGTGTCGATTTCCCGACGGGGAAAATTCTCGATAGAAGCAGGGAAGCGTTGGTGAATATTCCTCGGTTTTTGAGGATTTGTGATACCTAGACCTGTGATTCCAAGAGTCGCGATCACGCGAAGTCTGATTTTCCCGATTTGGAATAGGGAGATCAAAGGAGCATTCTGTGGTTATTGAGAACTCCCAATAGGGGGGGTTGAAGAACATTTCAGTTCTTTGGGCCTAAGGAAGAGAAGGTCATGTGGGAGCGGACGTGCCAGTGAGGGTGCGAATGCGTCAGAGTGGTATCAGAGCGAGAAAATCTCTTTTCGTTCTGTAGCTGAGAAGAAAAGAAAATTTCACCATGCCGCCAAGAAATGAAGGACAGTCACCCAATCCAGAGGATAGGGAGAACCAGAGAAGGAGAGGGAGACAAGCACAAAATCCGGAAATGGAGAGGTAGATATCTGATCTCCGAGCAAGACTAGAAGATATGGAGGCAGCGCAGAGATGCACAGCCAGTGCGGGGGATCTTAGCGATTCCGAAAGCGAAGCTGAAGCTGAACAACATGGAGAAGTTGCAGTCGAAGATGTAGCCAATGAGCGATTAATTAAGGCTATCGCTCGGATGAGTTCGAAAACAAAGATGGACATTCCAGCTTATGAAGGGAATCTGGATGCAGAAGAGCTACTGGACTAGCTTAGAGCTCTTGACACCTACTTCAATTATGAGGATATCGAAGAGGATAAGAAGGTAAGACATGTTGTCACACGTTTGAAAGGACATGCAACATTGTGGTGGGATGAGCTACAAGCTGACATATGCTGCAAAGGAAAACAAAAGATCAAGAGCTGGGATCGAATGATCGCGAAGATGAAGGTGAAGTTCATCCCAAGGGACTATCAAATTACTTTGTTCAGGAGGATGCAAAACCTGAGACAGAAATTGATGACACTGAAAGAATACACTGAGGAATTCTATCGACTCAACATCAGAGTAGCTCATCGGGAGAGCGATGATGAGAAGGTTTCCAACTATCTGAATGGTCTGAGATACGACATTCAGGATGAATTAAGATTGGTTACCATCAGGACGGTGGAGGATGCTTACCAGATGACTTTGAAAGCAAAGGAGAAGCTAAGCCGTAAGCAAGGTCCGCGAGGGTGAGGCAGAATTCAGCCCAGAGGCAAGACAATTGCCCAGGAGAAATTCCAGAAGCCCAAGGAGGAATGGAAGAAACCTCAGGGTAGAGTAGAAAGAGGTGGTACCTCACAGAACGGACCATACATTGAACAGGGAGGGCAACATAATGAGCAGAAGGGAGATTATGCTGACGCAAATACTTTTCCTCGTACCAGAGGTAGAGGAAGAGGCCGAGGTGGAGTTATCACATGTTTCACATGTGGGAAGAATGGGCATAGGTCATTTGAGTGTCTAGAGAAAAAGAAGGACATCGGAGAAGCTCACATCGCAGAAGCGCAGAGGTGAGATGTTGAGTCCAAAGATACAGAAGGCGCAAGGTCATTGATGATGTGTAAAGCTCTATTAACACCTGTGAAAGAGGTGGAGGACTGAGCTCAAAGGACCAAACTTTTTAGAACAGCTTGCAAGACCAAGGATTGGGTATGCAAGGTTATTATGGACAGTGGTAGCACAAATAATCTCGTTTCAACTAAGATGGTGGAGAAACTGGAGCTCGAGACAACTGATCACCCGAGTCCATACAAGATTTCATGGCTATAGAAGGGACATCAAGTGAGTGTCACTAAACAGTGTTTATTTGAATTCAAGATAGGTGGATATAATGATAAAGTACTATGTGATGTCATTCCCATGGATGTATGTCATTTATTTCTCGGTATACCATGGCAATATGACAGAAATGTGGTTCATGATGGGAGAATGAACACATATACCCTGGAGAAGAATGGGGAAACATACAGGTTGCTTCCGATAAAGGATAAGGAGGGGAAACCAGAAGTAAGCAACACAATACTTCTCATGAGTGGGAAGGAACTTCTCACAGAGATGGAGAAGAAGGAAGATCCATAATTCTTTGTGGTCAGGAAACCAAAAATCGTTCTGACCAGCACAAGAGTGGATGATTTGCCGGAAGAAATTCAGGAACTGCTGGAAGAGTTCGTTGACATTGTGGTAGACGAATTTCCTCATTTTTTGTCGTCGATTAGGAGTGTGAGTCATCATGTAGACCTCATACCATAAGCTAGTTTACCGAATAAATCCACGTACAGGTTGACGCCGCAAGAAAATGAAGAGGTTAAGAAGCAGGTCCAGGATTTATTGGACAAAGGATTGGTCAGGGAAAGTTTGAGTCCATGTGTTGTTCCAATAGTATTGAGTCCAAAGAAGGATGGAGGCTGGATAATGTGTACCAACTCAAGAGAAATTAATAAAATAACCATGAGGTACAGGTTTCCACTGCCGAGAATGGATGATCTGATGGATTTTCTGAGTGGGGAAAAGTTTTTTTCAAAGATTGATTTGAAAAGCGGATACCATCAGATTCGCATGAGGGAAGGCGATGAGTGGAAGACAGCCTTCAAAACCAATGAAGGGCTATACGAATGGCTAGTCATGCCGTTTGGCTTGAAAAATGCACCGAGTACATTTATGAGGTTGATGAATGAAGTCCTGAGGGAATTCATCGGGAAAATTATCGTCGTATATCTCGATGATATACTGATCTTCAGCAAGACCAAGGTTGAACATTTGAAGCATTTAGCCATTGTGATGAGGAATCTACAGTAGGAGAATTTGTTGATCAACATGAAGAAGTGATCATTCATGAAGACAAAGCTCATTTATTTTGGTTTTGTTATGTCAGCGAATGAGTTGAGGATGGATCCGGATAGGGTAGAAGTGATCAAGAATTGGCCATGACCGAGAAATATTTTCGAGGTGAGAAGTTTTCATGGACTGGCTAGTTTCTACCGAAAATTCATCAGGAATTTTAGTGGGATTAGCGCAGCGATGATGGACACAGTCATGAAAAGACATAAATCTTTTATTTGGACTAAAGAGGTAGAGAAGAGATTCAATCTGTTGAAGTGGAAGATCATGGAACAACCAGTGTTGGTGTTGCCAGATTTCCTGAAAACATTTAAGGTGAAATGTGATGCAAGCGGGTTTTCCATAGGAGAAATCT
Organism: Picea sitchensis; assembly: GCA_010110895.2. NCBI lineage: Eukaryota > Viridiplantae > Streptophyta > Pinopsida > Pinales > Pinaceae > Picea > Picea sitchensis. The sequence continues at coordinate 108,982 of SNQJ01S0045152.1, read as the reverse complement.
TGAGTCAGGAAGATAGGCCAGTTGCATATTTCAGTGACAGGCTGGATGAGGCAAAAGTGAAGTACTCCACATATGACAAAGAATTTTATGCTATCATACAGGAATTGAAGAAATGGAGGCATTACTTGATCCCGAGAGAATTTGTTTTATATAGTGATAATCATGCATTGCAGTTTGTGACTCAACAGGAGAAGTTGAATCAGAAACATGCTAGATGGGTAGAGTATATGCAGAATTTTACATTTGTGATTAAACACATTTCAGGTACTGCTAACAAAGTGGCTGATGCTTTGAGTAGGAAGTGTTTGTTGCTGCAGGAGTTTCGAGTCAAGACATTGGGTTTTGAAAATCTTAGGGACATGTATGCAGGTGATACAGATTTTGCAGAGGAATATGAGGCAGCTGAGAATCTAGTTCTCCGAGACAGAATCCCATGGATAGATTATATGATCCAGGAAGGATTGTTGTTCAGAGGCAATCAACTGTGCATTCCAAATTTCTCCATGAGGGAGAATATGTTAAAGGAGAAGCACAGTGGTGGATTAACAGGGCATTTTGGCCATGATAAGACATTTGCAAAGTTGAGCAAAGCATACTTTTGGCCAGGAATTCGGTCGAAAGTCAAGAATTTTGTCAACAGATGTAGAATTTTCCAGCATTCAAAGGGCAGGAAGCATAATGCAGGATTCTATCAACCATTACCCATACCCGAGAGGTCGTGGGATGAAATCAACATGGATTTTGTATTGGGATTGCCTAGGACGCAAAGAGGACATGATTTGATCTTTGTGGTGGTTGACAGGTTTTCCAAAATGACACATTTTATCCCATGCCAGAAGACTAGCGATGCGACTCATATCGCAAATTTTTTCTTCAAGGAGGTCATTAGACTTCACGGGTTACCCAGACGCATAGTATCGGACAAGGATACAAAATTTATTGGACATTTCTGGAGGACACTCTCGAAGAAGATGGGAACTAACTTGATGTTTAGTTCTACCTATCATCCTCAGACGGATGGGCAAACAGAGGTGGTAAATAGAAGTCTGGGAGACTTGTTAAGAAGCTTGGTGACAGAGCACCACAGCAGTTGGGACAATGTGTATCCATAGAAAGAGTTTTCGTACAATGACTCAGTGAACAAGAGTACAGACAAAAGTCCATTTGAGATTGTATACGGCAGGCAGCGAAGAGGAGTTTCGGAATCGAAGGATTCAGAACAGATAATAATTAAGAGCGCAAGTGCTGAAGAATTCCCAGAGGCGATGGAAGAACTTCACAGCAGGGTGAAGGAGCGATTGCTGGAATCAAACTAGGGATATAAGCGCAGAGCAGATCAACATAGGAGACAACTTCAGTTCGAAGTTGGTGATCTAGTTATGGCACATCTGAGGAAGGAAAGGTTCCCAAGGGGAACATACAACAAGCTAAAAATGAAGAAAATCAGACCCTGCAAGGTCCTGAAGAAATTTGGAGAGAATGCGTATGAAATTGAATTGTCGGATGGCATCATGATATCTCCGACATTCAATGTCTCAGAATTATATACATATAAGTCTGATGAAGCAGGAGATGGAAGTGATGAACAACCAGAAGTCCAGTGGCAGAAGCAGATGGCGATTGCAGAAAATCCACAGATGGAATGCATACTAGACAAGCGAGTGAGCAAAAAGACCAGGCAGAAGCAATACTTCGAGTATCTGATCAAATGAAAGAACCACCCAATGGAAGATGCTAGCTGGGAAAGCGAAGCAGAGATACAAAAGTATGGACAGACCGTGCAGGAGCTCATGGACAGGAGCCCATGAAAGTTTTCAAGCTGGGGAGTATGATGCAAGAGCATCGCCAACTCATCAAGCGAGCTAGCACATCAAGCGGAGATCAGCTGGATAAACAAACCCATATTTTTGAAGTGCTTTGGGATTGTAGCGCAAGTCTTTAATGAATCCATTTATGAAGGCGCACTTGTATATTGTAACAGACCTTGAGCAGAAAGCTCTCGTCCTTTGGTAGATAGTCGACATTTATTTTAGTTAACGCTGGTAGGTAGATTTTAATTGTAGATTTGATAGATTTAGAGTCCAAGAGGGAAAACGGATATAGACACCCTCATTGTATCATTGTAACATTATTGAAAACAAGAGAAAGAAGGGAAGAGCATGCAGAGAATTGTATGAAGAACACCCATGTACAGATATTGAATTTATAGAAAGCTTTAATTCAATTTCATGGTTTGTGCCGGTTCTCTGTGTATTGATATTATGCTCATGGATTTTTTTCTTCCTGTCATGCATTTCTTTTATATGTTGTGTATGTGATTTCTTGGTTGAATTGAAGTCTAGAAGGTGAATGAATGAGTTTCAATTATTTTTCTATCTGAGCCAGGAGATTCCTGCAAGGTGTGTAGTCGAAAAATCATCCGCAAGGAGTGCGTTGATGAAGGCTCAGGTAGTTTAACTCTTGTTCTTATTCACTTATAAGTGAAAATGGGTTGTTGAAGTCGTGCAAGGAGTGCATAGGCTGAAGATAAAGTCTCAGTAAAGAATCTGAGAAGAAGGAAATCCAAGACTGCTGCTGCAGGAGTGCAGAGAGTCGAAAGGATTCAACACTTGGGAGATTTGTATGTTTTCCGCAGGGAGTGCGTGTAAGTCCCTCTGAAGGAATCAGAGTGGGAAAGCTCAGGAGGTATAGAACCTTCGAGATATCGTCAAAGGAGAGCACAAAAATCTCATGCCATGGAACATTCAAGCAAGAGTTGCAAGTGCAGATGTTGGAAGGCAAGTGCTGAGAAGGGATACTTAGCCATTCTCAAGAAATCTTCAAGGAGGAGAAATCAACGGTCAAGATTCGCAGAGGAAAATTGTGAAATCCCGTCAGTCGTAAGATCTTGAGAAGTTGTGTCGGGGTTAAGCCCAGGGGTACAGAGGAGAAGTCTCGGACAAGTCATCGGGACATTGGAGACCTTGCGGGTTTCGAAAACCCGAGAGAAAATCCTAGCCATTGATATTGGCAGGACACACGTCAGACATCAGGACAGGAGTCGGGATTTAACCCATCGGGATTTCCGGAAGCAAGAAACTCTCGCAACTTGTAGTTGCGATCCACGATATCTCAACGAGGGAGTCGTGTGGGCCACAGAGGAAGATAGTGGAGGAGAGGTGTCACCTCGTATCGGGGATCGAGACTTGAAGAGTTCCGTGAATTAGTGCAACGGGAATCGCGATATTCCGATACGCGATTTCTTGATCACCACAGGAGTGTGGGCCATAGGCGCCAGAGCAAAGGACCGGTGTTGGAAGGTCAACATTGACTAACAGGTCATCAAGAATCGGGGATTCGTGAGGTGAGTGTATCCCGACCTCGTAAGTGTCGATTTCCCGACGGGGAAAATTCCCGATAGGAGCAGGGAAGCATTGGTGAATATTCCTTGGTTTTCAGGGATTTGTGAGCCTCGGACCTGTGATTCCAAGACTCGCGATCACGCGAAGTCCAATTTTCACGATTTGGAATAGGGAGATCAAAGGAGCATTATGTGGGTATTGAGAACTCCCGATAGGGGGGTTGAAGAACATTTCAGTTCTTTGGGCCTAAGGAAGAGAAGGTCCTATGGGAGCGGACGTGCCAGTGAGGGCGTGAATACGTCATTCTACATGACCTTCAAGCATCCATATTTCTTGGTGCGGGAAAATGTGCAACTATTGGGGCACTTCTAACTCAACTGTTATGTATCTTTTTGAGACAATAATGGTTTCTTAGGAACAATTTTTTCCCCTTATTGCGCACTCCTCATCCAAACCTCACAAGTGACCGAATATATGGCCTACCCTCATGACAACATGGAACCTCTAAGTAATAGAATCACTAGATTTTCAGCTTTGGTCATGGAAAATAAGTGCTAGTAGGTGAAAATAACTATGGCGTTCCTCCTCTCCTAATGGTAACCCATACACTTTTATACAACCCCATTACTTATATGTGGATTGATCGACAAGCATGTTCTATGTACCTACACATTCTACAATCATTGCATCCAATAATTCCATAATTAAAATCAAAGAAAAAATAAATCATATAAAATTTTAGGGTACCATGACTCAAACTCAAGTCCAACATAATGTTGATGCAATCTCGTGTTAATATACAATTGTGGTTTCCTTTCACACTAGGAAAACCATTTGTAGCATCTACAATATAATATATCCAACATTTCCATTTTAATAAGTCACAAGCATATGAATTGACAAAATCAATTACGTCATATCAATTCACATATAATTCATTCATATCATCGTAGAATTTTTTTAAGTGAACCCATTGAAAGTCATAATTTAAAACAAATCAAATAGTTAAAAGTTTGAGTTTCATCATCAAAGTACAAGTCAATAAACTAGGTCACTTATAAACAAATTCCCTCAAACTTTAAGTCTAGTCTATCAAACAAGTAGGAAAAAATAAAATGGGGCACTACGTACACTTCATATTAAAGTTCTATAACAAATATTGAAATGGTCGATGCATATCAGTTGCATCCTCCTAGGTAGAAAAACTTGGACTATAGCTATCCCATTCGACTTATACCTTATCTACCAAGTAATGTTGAAGTTGTTGAGTGCACTAGTTCAAATATTGGATGGGTTTAGCCACTAGGGGCCCCTCGTTTGACATCTCCAAATACATGAGAATGATCTAAAATATAATGGTGTAATATATATACAAGAAAGACATCCTGCATACGATATAATGATGAGGAAATGCAATATGATAAGCCACTACCTCCCTTCTTTTAATAATTTCAATTGTCTCTACATATCACGAAAACAACTTATCTCGTTTGCAAACAATAATTGAGCTATTTTTCGGTCTCAACTGTAAGAATATTATATACCCGACTTTGAAATTTCTATCAACTCTATGTGAATCTAGATAATTTTTTTATCTATCTTGTGCTTCTTTTTATATTCTCTTAATCACTTTAATTTTTTATTAAATTTCTTGAATTACTTCCAGTCTAGCCAAGACTCTATCATCTAGCCTATCCCAACTAAGAGGTGCCCTACACTATGTATCATACAAGAATTCAAACAGTTCCATCTTGACCGAGATTTGATAACTATTATTATATGAAAAATCAAGAAGAGTTAAAAATTATTCCTAATAATATTGTTGATCCCTCACATACATACATAAGATATCTTACATAATTTGATTTCTTCTTTTAGTCTATCCACGAGTCTATAGGTGGTATGTGGTGCTAAAATTAAGTTGTAATCCCAAAACTTCTTGGAAACTCATCCAAAATATTCCTATAAAATATACATCCTCTATCCAATATTATCTTCTTTGTAATTCCTCGTGATCTTACTATCTCTTTAATGAACACACTTTCAATCTTTGGTGCTTGGTAAGTAATATTTATTGGGATAAATTGTTCACTTTTGGTCAAAGTTTCTACTACCACAAATACATAATCGAGTCTCCTTGGTGTAATAGTTAATCCAACAATGAAATCCATCGAAATCACTTCCCATTTGGATTTTGGTATCACATATGGCTAGAAAAATCTAATTGGATGATGTTGTTAAACCTTGATTTGGAGGAATTCAAGACATCTAGCTACAATACTAATTGTATTCTTGTTCTTTCCTTTCCAAAAGAATAAAAGTTTTAGGTCTGTATTCATCTTGACTCCTTGATGAGCCTTATAAATTACTCTAGGAGCTTATATTAATATAATATTGTGAATTTAATCACTTAATGGTACATATACTCTTTCATAAAATTGCATTAAGTCATCGTCATCCAATTCATATTTTTGGATTTTCATGACTTCATTCTCTAGCTCCAATTTAACTTATTTGTACTATTCATATTCTAATTGTAACCTCAATATATTTTCTCATAAATCCACCTTTAATGAAAAAACTGAGAAAACACATGGCTTGCTACTCAAAGCACCTCCCACTTTATTTATTATTCCTTTAATGTATGATATCTAAAAATAAGACTCACTACATAATTCCTATGACCTCCTCTATCTAGAATTCAAATTACTCTACATAAATATGTGTTGAAGTTTGTGATTATCTGTCTTGAATTCAAATTTCCTTCCAACAAGATAATGCCTCCAAATTCATAATACATGAACTATCACTCCAAATTGCAAATAATGGATAACATAACTTTACTCATGTGGTCAAATCTTGCTTGATGCCTAGAAAAACACCTAAGCTTCTTGCATCAATACTCTGCCTAATCCTTCCTTTCATGCATCCATACATAATATAAAATATTGAGTCGCATTTGGTACTTTCAAAATAGGAAATTTCATCAATAATGCCTTGAGTTTCTAAACTGCTTCCTCATTTAGTTATATCAATACAAATCTATTCTTCTTCTTCTGTGGTTCTGTAGTATTCAAAAAGCCTTCTTTAAATCTTCTATAATATGCATTCAAACCTATAAAACTACATAATTCATGTACATTAGTGCATGGAATTCATTCTGTAATTGATTCTACCTTTTATAGGTCTACCATGTTTCCTTCTCCTAAAATTATATGTCCCAAGTAATCAATCTTTGACTCATAAAATGAGAATTTGTATATTTTTCCATATAGCTTATTCTCTCTAAGACATTGGAATACATATATTACATGCTCTTCATGCTCCTCTATTGTACAGGAATATATCAAAATGTCGTCCAAAAACACTTGCACAAACATGTTAAGGTACCGTCCAAAAAATGCATTCATTATACTCATAAATAATCCTCTTACATTCACTAATATGAATGGTATTGCTACAAATTTATAATTTCCAAACCACATATTAAATGAAATCTTAGGAATAGATTCTTCCCTTATTCTTATTTGATGATATCCTAATATTAAATCTATATTGAAAAATAATGTAGCTCCTTTCATCTAACCAAATAAATCATCAGTTCTAGGCAACATATGTTGATTCCTTATCCTCACTTTGTTTAATTGTTAAGAGCCAATACAATATCTCTGCAATCCATATTTATTATTTAGGAGTATTACTGACACTCCCCATGTTGATATACTTGGATGAATAAATCCCAAATCCATAAGTTCGTGAAGCTACATCTACAAATACTGCAAATCTAGAAATACGGTCTTCCATGAATGTAGGGCACTTCTCTTTATATGGAATATTCCCATACACAATTTACTATTATAGGTGTAATCCCTCAAAGAAAAAGACATTGTCCTATTTTCCAACTGGGTTTTTTGCAATATTTCGATCAATAGAACCCCAAAGCTATGGGAATTCTTTTTTTTTGGTTCTCTTGGTACATGGTTACTTACAGGATTCTGTGATCCTTTATCATGCATATATATTCTTCCCTTCTCTCTCACCATTATATTTATTAGTGCACCGAACATCCTCTTAAATGAAGGCATCATACTTATCACATTTCTAGTAGGTACATATCCTCGTTCTTGCACATGTTCTTCTTCCTTGAGTGGGTAATGTAGACATGTAAGTTATGTTAGAGGTATGCATTGACATTTTTCTCTACCTATCCTACTCCTTCCTAATTAACATATTCACCTAACATAAAAGAAAATTTAAATTTAATTAATTATTTTGTATTTACTTAAAAATAACCAAATTTTATGTGAACAATAATAAATGGGTGAGTGTCCTAGTTTACTAAACATATAACATAACTTTGATATCACTTGTAACACATCACCTAGTGTTAATCCTTTTACCAAAAAAATAATATGTGTAATGCATAATCTCAAATAATAATATATATTTATTATACATCAAATTTCACATATTACATGACAAATATAACATTGATAATATTTATATATAATCACAATCATGCAACAATACATATATTGTACTCAAATTTATTTATTGACCTAATATTTTATTACCAAAAAAAATTACTAGATGTTTTATTTACAAACCTATTCTTATTCAAATATGTTTTATTTACAAACATATACAAAATATGGGTTTTGTTTATAGAATGATAGTATGCAAAGTTTAATCATAAAAATCTCATTTTATGTGTATGCTAGATATACAAATCATATAATACTCAATGCCATAAACAAATAACTACTTACAAACACAAGTCATTGTATTTATGTATATATTATATATACAAATTATATAATACTCAATACCATAAAGAAGTAACCAATTAAACTTATTCTTCTTTAAATATGTTTTATTTACAAACATATTCATATTTAAATATTGGGTTTTGTTTATGAAACGATAGTATGTAAATTTTAATCATAGAAATCTCATTTTATCTGTATGCTAGATATACAACTTATATCATACTCAATACCATAAACAAATAACTAATTACAAACATAAGTCACTCTATTTATGTATATGCTACATATAGAATTATATAATACTCAATACCATAAAGAAATAACTAATTAACCACCCTAAGCGATTGTATTTGTATACCAAAATATACAAAATTTATAATAATTGATATACTAAACAAATAAATTTATAATAATTGATATACTAAACAAATAACTAATTACAAACAAAAGTTATATAAACTATAAATATAATTATGAAATTAACAATATGCTTTTGCATAATTACGAACTTTATTTCATGAGTTAGAAATCATGTTCTTTTAATTAAACTATGCATATATAAAAATTTAATCAAATCATGCTCTTATTATATTGTATTTAAGAGGATATAAAATCATACCTCATACCTAACAACAACAAGTGATATGATATTACTTCTCTAAAGAATAATATTTATTTTTCTTATAGAGTGCAACTAAACTATAGGCAATTCAATTTGATTATAATATATTTTTAAGTCAACATGATAGATATAAGGTGTTTAGTAGTTATCATTGCTTAGCGTTAATGTTGTTAGAAATTAATTCTCGTTCTCATTTTAATTACTATAAGAATTTTTTTAGTATAGAGGGTGTTAATTAGTATAAGATTTTTTGTTTTTTAACATTCATCAACTATATAAAAAAAATAAAATCACATATGAAATCTATTTAATTTACTAGAAATATGGATACTCACTATTACAAAGGCATTAATCTTCTCTTACAAAGGCACTAATCTTCTCTTACAGATTTTTTTTAAACAAGAATATACTTGAGACACCAATCCTCATTGCTAAGCACCAAATAAGAAAGAGACACCAAGCTCTTTCTTTCAGTGGCACCAACCTAACATATTTTTGTACACATGAATATAATGGAGATACTAATCCTTGCCACTAAGCACCAATTTAGTAAGAAACACCAATCTCTTTGTGTGAGTTTCACCAACCTTCACTTAATTTCCTTGCTACTTATGCCTTTACCGGGTCTACTTATTACTTCCTTGTAACATCACCAAACACCATTTTTTTCCCTTTTTCTAAATTACTGAATCTTGAATGTGCTTCTATCAATATTTACATTATAGTGTTCATTGCTCCAATCAATACAATACTCAACACGTAATCATTAATCTGTTTCTTCAGATTAAGAGTGGTTTAACATGATTTAATCAACATAACAAACTTTAAAATTGCTTCTATCAATATTTCCATTATAGTGCTCATTGCTCCAGTCAATACAATACTCAGCACGTAATCATTAATCTATTTCTTTGGATGAAGAGTGGTTTAACATGATCTAATCAACCTAACAAACTTTAGAATTATTGTTCTTGGAGTTCGTTTTTGCAGTCTAAATATCTGTAGGATATGTCGCAATCCTAATCCTAAGCTCTTAGAATTAAATTCAAATTCTGGGTTTACAGCTTTAGTTCATAGTCTCCTTATCTCTTTTTTATGTAATATAACAATATAATCGGGATCCACTTAATTTGAAGCTTCCCATCGTTCACAACTTCACCTACGTAATCAATACCCACTGCTTTTAATAATGACCACGTCCAATCTTATTAAAGAGCCTTGATTATGGTGCATGAAAGTCATAACTTGTCCATTCAAACGTTTACATAGAAGACGGATAATACAACACTGCCTTACCTACTTCCACGTCGTATCTATGTAGACGATAGTCACTCCTGCCGTGAGTTGGGTGTACTATCCACTGAGAGTTAATTAAATGCTATCTCCAGTTCTGAGATTCGATGAGGTTGGCGCCATTACTAGCACCTACCTTTAATCAAGATTGTACGTGCTTTGATAACTCTTCCTGGGTTCGTGTTAATCCTTCGACTCTTCCTCACACAATCATTTTGACAGTGAAGCATAGAGCTTGGCTCCGCTTCGCTCTTTCCACAGACTCCTACACAGTCATGGCTTTTACCATAACATTCGGGATGAGAATCTCGCAGGTAAGCTTACCCCTGATTCAATAGGTTTTTCACTAACATCTGTGGTTACATAGTTAATATTTAAATTTTTTTATTGTGCTAACCCTCGTTTGAAATGTCGTTGATGCAGAAAACGAATCTATCTCATCAAGAATTCCCAACAAGCATTAGACCGCAGGCTTCCAATGTCGTTGATCAGAGAACGAATTTATTTCATCAAGAATTCCCAACAAGCATTAGACCTGATAATGCTTAAGCTCCACGATAGCCTCAAGCCTTAGGAAAAGTAAATCATAACATGAAATTAGGTCTCAAGCAAGGTAGAGGAATGTTGAAGAGCCTAGCATCAGTAGTAGTGATATCATATTTTGGAATAATGTGCAAAGGTCATGCTTAGAGTATAGATAAATAATAAAAACTTAGAATAATAGGATGCATTTCTATACGGTCAAACATATCAAACGAGGAAGCCTTTTTGAAGGTGACAAAATCATTAATGTGATTAATTATGAAGGTCCATGTAGGGATATCATTATGAAGAGGGAAAGGTAAGCCTATACTAAGTTTGGGAATTTGTTTATCTCTTTTGTGTCACTAACCTAGCTGTGTCACTAACCTAGCTGGATGTAATTTTTTTTCATCTTTTGGCATTTCATATTTCTACGGAAAATAAATAAATAATCAATCAACACTAATTATGAAAAGACTAATTATGAAAAAGGAATAGAGGAAAAAGTTCAAACAATGTCAAGAGAACTAGGAAAGAAAGAATACTTGAGTTTAATGAAGAACGTGATTATGAAAATATTGTATCAAAGATAATAAATTACGAAAATAGTGTATCAATGATAATAAATTGTAATGATGAAAATAATTTCATAATAATTGCTTCTTCAAAGTTGTAAATTATGAATTTTGTTTTTCAATTTACCAAACCCTTTCGTTCAATTTACACAAACACAATTCTTTATGAAGCATACTTTTCATATTCAGTTTACATACTTCAACATGACATTGTATATTCAATTTATATAAACCATGAATACTCATCTTCAATCATACCATTGCCCACTGAAAATTCATAATATTTATTTGGTGTGAGAACACCACATCAAACATTTTCCGCATCACAATACATATGGTTGTCCACACATATTTTGAAAGACGTACGATTTTTTATAAAATTTAAGTATGCTACAAATATTATGAGCTCGTGACCTTAGAACAATACAATCTATCTCAAATAGAAGTTAGAAGCCTTTGAAGGATCACCCCAATTACTACATAATTTAGACGTCTATCAAATATCACACAAATTATTATAGAATTCATAAAAATATATAATGGATGGTAAATTATAATGAAAAAAACAGATAATTTTAAAATAGAATAATAAGTCTAAGCCTAGAAGTATAGTGAGCAAACAAACCTAAACAAAATGAAGAGGTTTTGATTTTACACATATCTTAAATATGAATATAGAGGGTATATCAAAACCATTTTAATTTCATTTAATATACAAATTAAAATTTGAAGACCATTCAACAAATATTATATACATGATTTCAAATTAATAATGGAATCAAATAACAAATTTATGTTTTGACTTGTAACAGTGGGTTTGAATAACAAATTTATGTTTTGACTTGTAACAGTGGGTTTGAAGTAAAATTAACAATGTTGAAGGGTTTGAAAACATGATTCTAGTGAGGAAAAAAGAGGGAGAAATAAGAGGTTGAAGATAAATAGGATCCCAAACACTAAAAATATCAACAAAACCATCAACCAAGCAATTACAGTCTTTTCTATTTACTAAAACTAATATACAAAGAAATGCATGCATGTTTAGTATTTCTAATAAAGGAAAGGTCTACCTAAAATAATAAATGTTGCATGTTTAGTATTTCTAATAAAGGGAAATCCTACCTAAAATGGTACCAAAGGAGGAGAATACAAAACAAAATGGTTGGTTGTTTGCACAATTGTATTAAAATACTCATCTTTACTGAAAGGCCTAAAATTATTCAAGGGAAAATGCTTAACATAATAGGAAAAATGGAACTTTATGGAACTTTGTGGTTCCATCATGATTTATAAAATAATGTGAAGAGTTTTTGATAGAAGATCTTACAAGTTTCTGCAAAATACCTTTATTCTTTATTATGGAGTGTTTAATTAATACTATAATTTAATATTGCTAGCATGAAACTAGAGTTAACAAAACAAACTATGAATTATATAAAAGGAGTTAGAAAATGAACACCCTCCATGCACACAAGGAAATCATAGCCAAAAGGGGAAGACTATGCCTTGCTCTTTTATTCTCATTTGTGTAATGGAAATATAAAGAAAAATGCTATGGATGTGGAGTTTACATAGATGCTATGGCATGTATGGCCACTACCATGTCTTCTACTTCCTCTATTTTTCTCACAATGTCCAACTCATTATTTTACATGTTCTAATTGTTTTGTAGGTTTTTTAATTAGCATTTTTGCATGCCTCCAATTCCAATTAGGTTTATGGTTTGACTAGTTCCACATGTGTGAGTAATAGGAGTTGAGGTGGCATCCACTAGATACCATGGTGGTCCAAAGCATAGGTCAAGTTGCCAAATGAATAAATTCCACATATAAGATTGGATTAAGGTGATCTCATTCAAAACTCTAAATGTGTAGAACCACATTAGAGGGATAGAAACTTAGATTGTTAATTTAATCCAAAAACAATCACCACTTAACCAACAAGCCCATAAATAATTTTATAGTTGATATATATAGGAAGAAAAAAAAATCCATTGAAAAGGTTTTAATCTGCAGCATTTTTGTTGTAAGTACCTTTAAAAAGTTCATGGAAGGGAATCTTCAAGAGAGGTGATACAAAAAATGGATAAATTACTCAATGCCATCCCTTTTTCAATTTGGATGAGTTCCACATGTCACTCCCTCTAAAGAGGTACCACAACAAGATTGTCCATGAAGTAATTGAACTTCATCCTCGATAACATCTTGGTGAACACATCTGCAACCTGATCCTTGGTAGTCACGAAATAGAGCCTCATTTCTCTCCTCTGTACTATATCCCTAATATAGTAGTATCTCATCTCGATATTCTTCGACCTATCATGGAACATTAGGTCGTCTAACAAGTTCATGCAACTCTCGTTGTAACACCAAATAGAGGTTGCCTCCAATCAGAGACGAAATAACCCACACAACATCTTTCGAAGCCATACAGATTCTCTTCTTGTTGCACATGTTGACACATACTCAACTTCATTCATACTAAATGCCACATATGACTAATTTTTGTTGCTCCAATAGACCATGTTGGAGCCAAGTATAATTAATATCTAGAAGTGTTGTTTCGATCAAGAATATTGTCGGCCTAATTTCAATATGAGTATCCATACAAAACAATCTCATGGTCAAATGTATACCAGAGATCATGATCTAGAGTACCCTTAAGGTACCTCAACACATGTTTTGATGTAACCAAATGAACCTGTCTTGCATGCTCCAAATGTTGACTTAGGGTGTTCATAAAAAACATATATTCGGTCGTGTGTTCGTCAAATATATCAACGAGCCCATTATCTTCATTTATAAGGTAGAATCCACAATATCTGAAGTTGTATCCTCAACAACTTAAGATTTGATACCATCGGGGTAACCATGGCCTTACATTCCAACATCTCTAACCTCTTCAAGATTTCCACAACATACTTTCCTTGATTTAGGAAAATTCCATATGATCTCTGTCCAACATCTAGTCCCAAGAAGTAGTGCATCATTCCTAAATCTTTCATATCAAATTTGGAGCAAATTTTCTCTTAGATTCAGTGATGAGCTTTTCCGCACCTATTAGAAACAAGTCATCTACATGTTGTAGTAGAATCATCAGTTCACCATCCTAAACATTAAAGTAAAGGTTAGGATTTGCACTGCTCTTGGTAAAACTCAAGCTCATCAGAAAATTGTCAATCCTACCATACCATGCTCTGGGTGTCTGCTTCAATCCATATAAATCCTTCTTTAATATGCACACATGAGTCTCCCTGTTGGTGCACCTTTAATTCCATCATAGAAGCCACTGAAAGTATAGTCCTCATCAACGTATATCTTGCTACATGAGAAAATGTTTCTTCATAGTCAATCCCTTCCTTCTGAGAGAAACTGCATGCCATAAATATTGCCTTGTATTTTTCAATACTGCCATCAACTATGTGTTTCGTCTTGTAGATCCACTTCAAACTCGCCACATATTTTTCCTTTAGTCTGGGAACCACATCACATACATCATTATACATAATGGACTCGTATTGCTCTGCCATAACATCTTTCCATACTTGATTTTATGTATCCCCTTCACAACTGGAAGGTTCTACATCCATTATGTCACAAAAGCATGCCACGTACATGGAATACGACTTTGACTTCTTACTTTCCCTGAAATATTTCTCTCAAGCACCAATTATTTCTACATCTCTCATAAGCTCTTGTGCCCAAGATGTTCTTCTCTTGCGAGAAGGTATCACGGCTCGTTTTTGAGGTTCTACCATGTCATGATCATCTGGAATGACCTCCTCTGGTTCAGCTACCTCTGGAACTTTAGGAACTTCATTTTCTTCTTCATGTGCCTCCTCTACATAGATTCATTTGGATTTATTGAAATTTTCATTCTCATTGAAGGTTACATCTCGATTGATCTCCACTTTTCGGGGACTGGGAATTTATATCCTGTAATCCTTTAATGTGTCATTGTAACCAAAAAATACGCCCTTCCATCCGAAAGGTTCCAACTTTGTCCTTTTTTCCTTGGGGATGTGAAACAATATAGGGAAGCCAAATATTCTAAAATGGATGACTTATGGCTTCTCTCCTGAACACATTTCCTTAGGTATCTTGTTTTCAAGAACCTTGTGGGGACTTTTGTTTTTCACATACACTGTCGTCTTCGCTACTTCTTCCCACATATGCATAAAAAGATCTTCACCATGGATCATGGCCTTTACTGCTTCCATGATTATATGTTTCTCCCTTTTATCTATTCCATTTTGTTGAAAGTTATAGGGAGTAGAAATCTTCCTCTTAATCCTAACTTCCTTGGAATATTCCTTGAATTATTCTGAGGTGAATTCACCTCCATTGTCTAATCGCAAGGTCTTTATCTTCTGCTCTATCAAGTTTTCTACCAGTGCCTTGAACTGTTTGAATTTTCCATAAACATCATTCTTTGTTTTTAGCAAATAAATCCAAGTTTTATGTGAGTAATCATAAATGAAAGATACATAATATACATACCCACTTACTGAAGTTGTTGGCATCGATCCACATACATATGAATGAAGGATGTCCAAAACTCCTTTGGCTTTGTTATCACTCTTGGGAAATGATTACTTCATGTTCTTTTCTTGTGCACATTCTTTCCACACACCATCTGGTTCTTCTTGGATTTCTGGAAGACCTATCACCATTTTGGTCACAACTAGAGGAGCTTTGTAGTGTAGGTTAGAAAATTGTAACAACCCTAGTAGAATATATGTTTAGGAATTATTAAGTAAAAATTATTTAGGGGATTAATTGTCTTAACATGGTTTTAACTAAACAAAGATTGGCATAGTAATACTAATTAAATATTTATTAATCAAATTAATTGTTACAATTTTGGTTAATTAATTAATTTAATTAATTACCTATCACATTGAATGAACAGGGTAATAAATTAAAAAAAAAAAGATTAATAAATTATATTGTTTAAATTAAAAAGGTTACGTATACGGAAGGGATAAGGGGCATTAATAAACAGATAGGGAACATTAAATAACTGGATAAGGGGCATTAACTATGGGTGGGTAAGGAAGTAAATGGGGTGAAAGGGCGGTGAAGGAGGGATATGAAGGGAGGAGGTTTACGAAGGCGAGAGGGATCATTCTACGGGGAATTGTATTTTGGAGGGTTCTCTTGGATTTGCAGAGAGAGAGGAGAGTTTGAGTTCTATAGTCGGATTGGATCACTATAGGGGGCACCAGTTTGCTGGAGGTTTTGGGCATGGGGGCTAGGATATCCATCTGATATCGTGGAGCTAGGAAGTTGTCCTAGTTGGCAGGGTGGAACAAGGTTTGGGCAGTGTTGACACAGTTCAACAACGAACAACAACACAAGCGGAGGGTTAGCATCATACCAAGGTATGTTAATTTATGTATTTGTTTTATTCTGTTATAAAATTTATATTTGTTGATAAATTTAACATGAGTATGTTCTAAATTAAAAGGAATTATTGAATTTTCTGAAATTAAGTAGAAGTTACAGTTATGTTTTGTCTAATTAATGGATGTTAAATTTATTCAGCTACTACATCTGGTATCAGAGACATGGTTCTAACTCTTAGAGCCTATGGGCATTCCCAATGTAGAGGTAGAAATAACTATGAAAATACTCTTATTCACTTAGTCACTTATTTATATCGAGGAATATTGATCCAATATTTTTTGAGGCAGGATGTTTGAAATATGTCATGTTTTTAAAAAAAATCAAAGTACAGATGAAGAACGTTTTGTAAAACAGTTACTGTATAGACAAGGTACATAGAGGCATTTTTTTTTACTAAATTACTATGCCTAGAATTTTCTCAGACCTTGACTCGGTGTTAGAGCTAGTATTATCAAGGCTTAATGGTGTTTTAATTAATAAAAATCCATTAACGCATTGGTAGCCAAATAATACTACCTCATTTGGAATTCCAGAAACGTTAATAGATAAAACCAATGACTGTAGATCATTATACTTATTTTGTTATACATGTTCTTTAATTGCTATGCATTGTTCATAGTTGTTATACTCGTAAATGATTAAGCTTAGAAGGTGACCATGAATGGCCTTGAGGAAGTGGATATAATTGCTTTCTTAGTTCTCCGATTTCTGCGGTGGATTATATTAGACATATTATCTGTTGCGATGATGGACCATGATTAGGGTTAAAATTTTTGACAACTAAAAGTGACTACTATGGATCATCCAAAAGATAATATTGTCAATTTTTTTACATCATAGTTCAAATCTGCACTCATAATGAATCCTACAAGTCCTAAAACTGGAAGTTGGGATTGTGCCTATTAAATCTCTAGATTAGCATATACTAAAACTTTGTGAAGGTAGATTCAAGAGTGAAAATGTTGAATTCTATGATTAATTCAAAACAACATATAACAAGAAGCTAACTCTACATAAAATCTGCAGTCTGAAAATTGAGACCGCAGTTACAAACTCCAATCGACAATCACATAATACTCTTTGTTACTCAGAAATAATAGTGGCGGTTAACACACAGGATGCCACAAATTAGTGGTTACAGAAACTCACAAAAGCACTCAAATTCACTGAAGAACTAATGTGCCCACTGTCGTCTTCTATTGTTTATAAGATAAGGAAGAGGAGGTTAGAAGGTGACCATGAATGGCCTTGAGGAAGTGCACCCGACTTAGCACCCATGTACAATAAACCATCGTGAAAGACACCTAATCAATAAATAACATCCACAAGAAGGTTGGGGCCTAAACACTAATCAAAATTACTAATACTGAGATATTTGGACAAGAACCTCTACCACTCAACTAAATCATGAGGAATTTACCTCCTTTGGAAGCCAATAACCGCAAATATATAATTAACGCATAATTTCCATTAACCTACAGATAAAGATCATAATGCATCCCATGTTCCCCCCTGGGAGTCCCATTCATGCATTCACCGGAGACTAGAGATTACTCACTGGTCATTCTGTATATAGATGTAATAATGCAATTTCATCATTTTAAGGTGCGCATCTCTATCGAAGCGATGTGATTTAGGTAGGTTATCTATCATATTTTCGAGTGACACGAGAGGCACATTATGATGCTATGACATAGGTCCTGATCAACCCTCACGAAGACAACGACCCGAGCGAGGTATCAAGTCGTTAGGCCAGGGAAATTAGTCTACTTCGTTATCCCACACAGGATACAGAGGTTTTAACTACGAAGCACAGCGTCCCGAAAAGTCTTTTTTCTTGCTTGATAATAGGAAAATATTCTATCAAGGTTTATCTCTACCAAAATGAGAAGTGTTACTAACGACTATGTCCTGGGACCCTTAGGTGACCGAATCTAGGAGTCCCATTCATGCATTCACTAGACACTAGAGATTACTCAACTGACTAGAAACAACCAATGGTCTTCTACCATTATACATAACGTTCTGCTAATCAACATCAAGATAACAACATCTCCCACTAAACCATATAATTCTGCTTGTAAACAACAAATGGAAAAATCTCATAAAAGCAGGCATGATAAAGCACACCTTCATCTTGCTTGTCACTATACATGTCAATTTTTTCACCCTTTCTCTGTACATTCAAGTCATGCAAAATTTTTTAGTTAAAACCCTTGCCACATTGCCCAGCCTTCAAGAATTCACATACTTTATATTTGGGATCAACACCGGGTGGAAATTTCAGCTGATTGACGACAACTTTAAACAGGTCGTTCAACTCCTTCTCCCTCTTCTTCTCATCTTCCTTCTTTTGCTGGGCCGCATTAACTTTCGAGTCGGTTTTTGGGCTGCATGGATTGCTTAAAACTCTAGACATATTTCTGAACATTTTTGCTCTTGTTCTTGTTTTTTTTTAGGCCAAAGGTCAAACAAGTTGTATCTTGTTCCGCTATCAGTTTATTTGCATGTCTTTCTCTTCACCAAACTTTTTAGCGCTTTCTTGGGCATCAAAAGAAAGGATATTCAGGTAACTGTTGTTGCTTCGACAAAATTACAGTACTGGATACATTTACTGTATAATTCGCATGATGTAGATAAGATTTTAGTGGAACCACACTCACCTTCCTCCAGCCAAGCTCAAGTTGTCAACATAAAGTCCTTACAATGATCTGGGAGAACCAGACAAGGGAGTGCACCTGCCATACATAATTACGAGCGCAACACACTAGCGCACATGAGGCCACAAAGAGGAGTCTCGAAAGGGATGAGCACCTGGGGGAGGGGACACGTGGGCCTCATGCGAGGACCCACGATGTCGATTTCTTATATGTATAGTATTTCAAAAGTAATTTATTAATTTAATTTTTTTTTTAATTTTAATTGTTTTAAATTAATTGTTTTAATTTTTTTTATTTTAATTATAATTATTTTAAAATAAAGTTTTAGAATTATTTATTTTAATTTTAAATTCTTAAGTTAAATTGGTTGGTATCAGAATTAATTAAGTTAATTTTAATTATATGTAGTTAATTATAATTAAATTAGTTAAGTTAAATTGGTTAAATTTTTAAGTTAAATTGTTTTAAATTAGTTTAAAATTTTAATTAATTTCATTTAATTAGGTCTTTACACATGCTAATTTAACCAATTTAAGTAAGTATTTTGTCTTTTTAAATGAGTAAAAAAAAAAAATTGAATTATTAAAGGGTTTTGAACCCGCGACCCCCACCAAGCGAAGCGCCTTAAAAAGAACACTAACACCAATGCGCCCTCATAAGTCTTTACAAATAAATTATTTTACTTATTTATATTAATGGTAACACTGTCGGGTTAAGAGTAGTATTATTATTAGGAGGATACAGTATGCAGATTAAGACTAACTGGCTTATTACCTAACCTATTGATCCGGATCTAGCTAACTAAGTTGAATCATAATTAGTTTATGCACCAGAAATCAAGGTAAAGGCTTATTTGGTTCCGCTGATATTTGTATACCAAGTATAAACTCTGGTTGTCCAAGCGTCAGGTTCATGAGACCTTACACACAACTCATCGAGCCAAGTGCCAATTCCCTCCACTCCATTCCACCAGTCAAGTCAACGCTAAATCTCAATGCGGCATTCGACAATGCCAACACTACACGCCAAGGAAAATCTCCCAAGTCAAGCATCAGAGGATATTTAGTTGTAAGCGAAAAGTTAAAAGGACTTAGACTAGGATAGGCGGGGAGGAGGCGACATATGCACTAGGAGGGAAAGCATAGGAATTCACAAGTATGGCGCAAGGCTAGCGTAGCTACAGGGCAAGGGAACCAATAGTTTTATATAGGGCCGAAGAAACCAAGATTCGACACTTAATCCTAACCCTAACCTAGCCAATCCCCTAAAGGAGTAATGTTTGTTTACAGACAAGTAAATAAACCTTACGCCTAACCCTGTTTCTAGTTTGAGTAACACCAATTTGAAACATCCTTGAGCTCACCCTGGTAACTTTGGTTGATGCAGGTTAAAGCATACAGGATGGTCAGGACTCATGGGAGTCGAGGCAGGGGAGCATCGTCGCAAGCGCCACCAACACCGCCAGTGCCACCACCACCATCGCCCGAACTAGCTCTCATACTGCGCTCGTTGGAAACCATTAATGAGACTTTGAAGGGGCAACAACCAGCAGAGACTGAAGTGGAACCCCCACCGTCTAGAACTGGTAATCCAGAAGCGTCAAGGGATTCAGGGGGAGGACCTCCACCCGAAGACATCACACGAGAATTGTACAAGGTCAAACTTTCGGAGTTTGTCGGGGGTCGTGCTAGTGAACGTGCGGAAGCATGGCTAGAAGGCATGACGAGGTGTTTTTCCTTAAGGGACTATGTGTCCAACTCAAAGGAAAAGATCACAATTTCTCAGATAAGAGATAGCGCCTTGAACTGGTGGAGAAACCTGGAAAGACAACTGCACCTTACCCCAGACACAGTATCTTGAGAACTTTTTGAGGAGAGGTTCCGAAGGAAATATCTACCAGCATACTACGAGGAATAACAGGTAGGGGAATTTCATGCCTTAGTACAGGGAACTGGTCTAGTATGTTTCGTATATGGATAATGACCAACGATAGGCAGAGAGCTTCGTCTATGGATTGAACCCTAAGATCAGAGATATGATGTGTATGTGGAAAATGTCTTTAGTAGCAGAGGCGGTGGAAAATGCGCGTTATGTGGAAGAACACATGAACTTAATCGGTGGTACAAGACCGACATTTCCGCATCGCCCTGGATTCATAGGAAAGGCCCCGAGGACATTTCCTAGGGGAGGGGGCTTAAGGCCACTGCCATATGGTAACAAAGTCTCTCCAAGGACAGTAGCCGCAGGGATTTCAATGGCAGGGAGTGAAGCATCTCGTTCATCGCCAACGACGCTGACAGGTCCATGACCATCTCAGGGAACATCTAGTAGGGGCAGGGTTTCCATGGGAAGGAACTCATTTCAGAGACAGTAACATAACAGTACACAAGTTCAATCTCATATTACCTATTGGGGGTGCGGAGGACCACATTACAAGCGTGACTGTCTAGAGTTACAATCAGGGTTTGTGCATAGAGAAGGAAAGGCACTGATGGGGATATCAAGTAGCAACCACCATATTTACACAGCGGTTAATAACCGCCAGGATGAACATCGATCCACGGTGGTGGAGTCATCAGGTACGCTAAATCATATCAATGTCAAGATTTTTTTTGATTCTCGTGCAACAGATAGTTTCATTTCAACATCTGCATTATAAAAGAGTGGGTTGGCAGCCTACGAGCACGATGACTTTAAACAAGTCGAGATGGCTTCGGGGGAAAAACAAATGGTAGGACCTAGTGTTGATAATTGTATAGTAGACCTGGGAGTGTGTACTACCAGGTTGAAGGTATACGTCACTGCTCTTGGGGCGTATCACCTAATCATTGGAATGGATTGGTTAGAAGCTCACCGATCTTTAGTAGATTGTTTCACAAAGAGGGTGTTTTGTGTCAACGATGAAGGAATACCAGTAGAGATCCAAGGTGTACAGAGAAAAGTGTCATTACGCTTTATATCAACTATGAAGGTTAATCAATGCTTGAGGCAAGGGTGTCGATTGTATGTAGTGGAAGCAGTGAATGAAAGGAAGGGACCCTCATTGGATCAGTACCCGATATTTCCAGAATTTAAGGATGTTTTTCCGAATGAGTTACCAGGGTTACCTCCTGAGAGGGAGATTGATTTTACTATTGAGCTAAAACCTGTTGTAGAACCAATCTCCAAGACTCCATATCGGATGACAGTGCTGGAACTTTGTGAATTGCAAATTCAGTTGAAAGAGTTACTGAACTTAGGGCTAATAAGGCCCAGTGTTTCACCCTGGGCGCGCCGGTAATTTTTGTAAAGAAGAAGGACGAATCCTTACGACTGTGTATAGACTACAGGGACTTGAACCGTGCTACACTGAAAAATAGATACCCAATGCCACGAATAGATGACCTCTTCGATTAGATTAAAGGAGCAACGATATTCTCCAAGATTGATTTACGATCAGGGTATCATCAGTTAAGGATTAAGGAAGGTGATATCCCAAAAAATGCCTTTCGAACTCAGTTTGGACATTACGAGTTTGTTGTAGTACCTTTTAGATTAACCAATGCGGCAACAATATTCATGAGCCTCATGAACAACGTATTCCGAAAGTACTTAGACTATTTTGTACAAGTCTTTCTAGATGACATCCTCATCTATTCCAATAATAAAATAGAACATGAGGAACACTTGCGAATAGTGTTGTCCTGCCTTAGAGAGAACAAATTGTATGGGAAGTTGTCAAAGTGTTCCTTCTTCCAGAAAGAGATCCACTATTTAGGTCATATCATTTCTGGCGAAGGAATCTCTGTGGACCCAGAAAAGGTAAAGGCC